>CM067366.1:13635314-13670314 GCA_034401795.1 Chaetoderma sp. LZ-2023a | reverse complement strand
AGATAAAGGTGCTAAATGACCAGTGAACCCTACAGTCACAGATCTGCCAACAAGAAGGTGAAAGACTGTTGTAGCAGAGCTGGCATCAACAAAGTGCCAACATGGTAAGGAGGCGACGGGACTATAAAATGGCTCAAGAATGGGAGAGAACATGCCAGAGGAGACCACAGGAGAGCTATACCTGCCTGCTGAGTCTGAGCAGTACCTCACAGATGATGAGCTGGTATAAGTCTTACAGTGAGTAGAGGAGAGGGCGCAGGAGCATAAACGCAAGAAGGCCAAACAAAGCCGGGATTACCAGTAGAGGAAATTCCAGGTGTCATGGCTCCAAAATCAACTGGTCCCTGACACATTGTGGTGGATGATGAGTGTCGAAGGGAGGTGAGTCTCCACACCAAAATGCTTGTACCATTTTCCAGACTGGCTCAGACGACCACAATGACTCACTGCCAGATCCTACAGGTAACGTGTCCAGTTTAAACTCCATGTATACCATGACTAAATCACAGAGGCAACCAAGCAGATCGACACCATCAGACAGAATCTCATCCATGAGGCACAAAAGTACAGTAGAACGCACAGGCGACATAAAACAGCATACAACAGTCTCGGACGCACAACCACAGATGCGGGTGTGATTGGAACCAGCGCTGGGGTGGCCCATTTGGCCACCTTTGCTACAGGCGTGGGCGTGGTAGTTGCTATACGAGGGGGTGGCGAGTGGGGTGTGTGTGTAGAGGTTGACACTAGCCGCCAATGGTGTACTAGCACTAGGTCTGGCAGTAGGACAGCGCCAGATAACCAGGAATCTCAAGAGGAACACTCAGTATGTAACACTAGCACAGAGCGACATACGGGCTATCGACGAATCAGTCACTAAAGCTCTCGAGGATGGACAAGTCAATGATGAAAAGTACCACCATGTGTTGAAGCTCCAAACGCTGTACTGCACCAAGAAACCTAAAGTGGGCCAGCAATTCCTCAAAGGAGTCTGCGGGCATGTAAACAAGGATAAAGGACAGTCATCCAGAGCCAAATTCCCCTCCTAGGTACACTGTGGACTGGCCGACTACATGGGATGCTGGATGGTGTTCCGGACCTGATGCCGATCTCCATAACAGTTGATGGACGGTCCAATACTAGCTTCTCCATCAATCTACGACCGCTGACAACCACGCTATCACCATCAAGGATGCGAAGAAAGTTCAGGCCTGGATGATCAGTCCAAATCTCTGGTTCTGGAACCAACAGCTTAACTTTGCTGTTTGGTGAGAGATGGCAGGATGGGGAGTCAGAGCCAGTTTGTTTCACTCATATTCCGGTACCCCTGATGCTGTGTTCGTTGCCAGCTGTTTCAGATTCCATGTGTACTACACGGTGAGGCGAATCCTCGATGAACTGAGCGAAAGCCTGCCTGATATAAATGACTTTGATCCACAGCTCAACAGCTACAGCCTCTCAACAGCAAGAAGACTATGGCTAGAGTTCATCGCCCACTCGAACTACCAGTGGCACGGTGGAGACAACAACGGTCTAGTCACTATGTATGGTGACTCGAGGCAAGATTACTCAGGCTTCCCATATCAAACACCCCGAAAGAGCAGCTGTCAGAATACTGTGACGTTCTCATTCAATGCAGACTCAGGGCCTGAGACGCTGGTGCAGAATTTGCTCAACACTAGCATCAAGCAGAGCCTGTCAGTTGCGTGGAAATATATCGTCCAACACACAATCTTGGGGGACACACCAGCAGGGATCGCTCGATAGAACCATTCATTGGAAGCATTGTCCTACTGCATCCTTAATACCCAGTCTAATGTGCAGCACTCTATCGATAGAGTGAGTGGAAAAGAGGTGCAAGCTATGTTTAGCAGCCTCATAGGCAAATTCCAACATGCTTTACAGGCAGCACGCTGGCAGCTCGACTTTGCCTTGTCGCCACACCTTCGGCTGATTCAAAGCAACGTGATCGTGAATCTTGAGGACCTGGTGGGCAGGGGTTATACCGAAATGATAGTCGAAGGGAATTCCCCCGGTGTCCACTTTGGTTTCAATACATACATCAACTCGCTCACACGTAGTGCCGTAACACAGCCAGCATCCCTGTGGTCCCCACAAGCCAGCATAACGCCACCATCAGCAAGCATACGACCACCCACGCTGGGACCCACCATTACTCATCCAGAACGACAACAGAGCAACTGCATCGGGATGCTTGTCCGATGGGTGGTGGCAGGTGTAGCTATCAGTGTGCTCATTACTAGACTTCTCTGATAGCAGATCCTCTAGATAATCCTGACTCTCTGGCACAATAGTCAGACTGTTGTCAATATCACAATAACTGATTTGGCTTGTCCAACTGACTCTATGCACGCCGCCAGCATACACATCCAAGGGCTCGACGGTTCGGTGGAACAGCCTTCTCCAAGGTTGTAGTAGCGCAGAGCCTTATTCAAATCAGAGTCGGGGGATGCCATGGATGCCTGTAGTAACTGAAAGATATCTGACAGATACTCTCGATGCTTGTAGAATCTCTAAGCCCGCGAGAGCTGCTCGATGATACTGTCACCCATAACGAGGTACTCAGCGAAGCAGATATGTTCCTTACCAAACCCTATGTAGAGCTTCAGGTCTGTCAGTTCCTCTGTCACCTCAACACCAGAGAGCTGACTGTGCTCATCCGGCATCTTCTTCTTGTAAGTCTACAACTCTGTGCGGAACATATTATAGTTCTTCACCAGCTGGTCCATGGTTTAAGCTGCTATGTATAGAACAATAGAGATGGATATCCCTGAATACTGACCTTATCAGTTGACAGATACAAACTGGAAAAATCTGATTAGCTGTCTCGGGGTGGAATGCACACGTTTAACCTTTCACTCAGTGCTCAAACAATGACGTCAACGGTACGGTTTGTAAAGCAGTTCCTGGAGAGCCAAGCGAGCCCTCACAAGTTGGAGAAGCTGCTCAAAAGTAAGACCCAGAAAATACTGACACAGGCTATGCCCCTAGCTGTTCTCACTACGGTGGCGAGTAGGATTGTCGAGCACTGTCTGGGAATAACGCATCCCATCTCCTAAATCGCCATCAGTGGTGTCTCATACACTGCTGACGCCAAGCTCATGGGCGAGTGCATTTCATTACTGGAAGCTGCGGTTCTAGGGCTATCAACGAGTGCCCTGGCTGAACTTATTGTGGCCTATGTCTCACTGGGTGCCACCACAGTTTAAGATATCCATACACGCACGCACGCACGCACGCACGCACGCACGCACGCACGCACGCACGCACGCACGCACGCACGCACGCACGCACGCACGCGCACACACACACTGCCCGGTCCCTAGCTAACATAGAACATTAGACAACAGCAGCAGATGAGGCATGTCGGGCACAAGGGATGTGAATCTCCACCGCCCGAAAATGGTTGTTATCCCACAAGGCATGCACCGACAGAGAGGGCCAGTAGCCTGAGTACGGCTACGTATTGCCTTGGACCACCACATGGTCAACCTACGCGCACCTAGTCCACTAGGTATACGACTAGGTTTAAGAGGTCTATATAACACCCTTAACTATGTCTCTGCCACAGACCTAGAAAGCAAGGAGCTCTGAGACTTGGCGCACTTGGGCGAGGCGCATCTCAGTTCAGATGATACTGTTGTCCCAGTCTCCTTCCTAGATTGCAATGTGAAGGGAGAGCCATGGGAGATCCGAGGCATCGTACCAGCAAAAGACATCATTGAAAACTCAATGGATAGTCAGCCATCAACAAGGCCAAGACTGTATACAAGGGAATGAGCAGCATGGACAGGGCGATAATGCGTAACATAAGTGACATGCTCAGAGTCGTACATTTCCGCGTTTTAGAAAAATTGAGAGAATCTCAAGGTAGGCACCATCGGCGTGAACCATATCACCATCGACGATGTAGCAGGTGCTACTCCAGCTTCCAACTACCTGAGGTAAAGAAGTCTAGGTTCTTCGGCCTGCCTTTTACGACCTAATAGTCTCGACAAGCCATGGCCTCACGTGCATGTATGACACGTATACTCGATATCCTAGACACTGTGCTCCCAGCCACTGACACAGGCCCTCTGCGTTACCTGTATTTTTTAAATCATGATTTTTACGATATAATTGAGGAAAAATCGGAAAATCGTCAAAATTTTCATGCATTTTATCAGTACATGAGTACAATTATAATCGATTCACGCTTGTGTTCATTGTGTTTATATCCCACTGTGCAGAATAATTACTAATCACAACACAAAGCACACAATAAACAAGCTAACAATAGCGAGGTAACTGAGAAAAACAGCTAGTTACTCCGTCGAATCGCCAAATAATTTTCTTTCTTTCGCTGCAGACCCTGATTCTGTCGTGAAATGCCAAGTATATACTTAGTTGCAGATTGTTAGGCAATCAGTGAACATAATTCTTTTTAATTCTAGGGTTAGCAATTTCAGGCGGTGTAATAATTTTTCCTTTTTGATTCGGTTGTCATGTCAAATTAAAGAAAATAAAGCAACAGCATTCCAGGTTGTTTGATTTTTAACTGTGCGTTCAGTTGATTACTCTTAAATGTAAATCGTACATTCTGAAAGCAACTATAAACTGCTCTATAGGACGAGTTTACACCGTTACACTCGTACCTACTCAAAGCTCCCGTTCAATGTATGTGGATTTCCCAGTATCTCCCCGGGTACTAATATTAACGTCTTCACGTTACTCCGATAATGACCTAAACTCATCCTACAAAGGGAGGCTATAAGCGGAAGCTGATACATCATGTAATTTTTATTTTTTTCTCGGCGACATTTTATCTCAAATTTTGATGAAATAAATAATGTTTATTAAACTATACGCAATATTTAGGCGGTCCCAATTAATAGTTCCACTCCCGCCATGATTGTGACCCGCTCACACCGGGTAGAAAGTCAGTGTCAACCATTTGCACTATGACAGGCTCACACGTTACATAGACGATCTGGGGCTGAGCTGGTGTATCAAGCAGACAACGCCACACCCTCTGCATACAATAGACGTGGCAGATAAACTCAATCTCCTGACGTGGGTGAAAGTGGTCATAGATGTTTTCTGTAAATGTTCGCGGGAGGGATTGTACAGAGACGCATTCCAGAAGGGTACCCACCTAGCATCTAATATCGTGGTTGTCGCTGAGGCAGCCACCACGGGTATGATCAGTATGATAAGTAGCACCAACATCTTGGGGCTATATATGGAGGGTTAAACTAAAGAGAGTGAACACGTAAATCAGTGTCAAATCGAGCCCTGTACTGGGTTCGAGGTTGGTTTTCGGGGCTGGATGCAAACTGCTTCATTTTGCCATCCGTAAGGACCCACAGCTCTAGCATAATGGATATCGTTTGTGGGCTGATGAGTGCGACATGCTCGAGTAACTTTGTTTTACAGGCATGTGACATCAGTTCTATCCAGAGGATGCCCTCCAGGAGGTTAAGGAGGAGTTTCCCACCTGTGACTCCAACCCTATCACCCACCCCAACTAGGTCTGTGCCATCCTGCCCTATATAGGTTAGGAAGGACGACCCACGATTGTAAAGCTTCGAACCTTGCCATCCTTTTTCACAACGGTGGAGATCTGGGTGACTTCGAGGTCACTAACTAGCCTATATCATGACAACAATAGTTGCCACATGCCTCCAGGGCCAGTGCGATACCACACTTCATACCCCTCGAACATGATCTGCAGATACTTTGCCAATGTCAACAGTGCACCATCATGTGTCATCGGTGGGACATGCTCTGCAGCTTGAACGGCCAGGTGGAAGTTGATGTCAGCATCCAGGATGTTGATGTCTGGCACCTTAGGTTCTGACACCTCAATCATGGGGCTCGAGGATGAATCGCTTCTTCGATAAAATCGTAGCGAACACAATCTTGTCCCCATTCTCGTCTCGACCCAGATGCTCCTTGGAGACATATTTCAAGTCCAGCTCTACACCATCATCACCGATGGAATGGAGCAAGAAAGTCTTTTAGTATGCTCCATACTGTAGGGCGAACGACTTTCCATCGCTTTTTTAACCGTGGCAGCATCAACATCGTACACGTCCACCAGGTCAGCAAGAGATGTCGAGTGAGCAAATATTGGCTCTATCTGGGAGCAAATAATGGGTTTAAGAGGAGCATACAGCCATGACGATTGTCCAACTGCTGCTGCAAAGTGGTGAGAACGTGATCAAGCCATCGCTGATGGGTAGATGGGTGGTACCGTCCCATGTAGAATGGGTCCTCTTCTAGGTAGCTCAGCGTTCCACCACCTACATACATGCCGACGTGTCACATCCACCTCCAGAGAGTGCCTATCACAGCTCACTGACAGAAGTGGGGCTAGACGTGATAGAATATCTGCCGCAAGCAAACAGCAACCTGTGGAAAGCAATCAGCCCAATCTGTAACAACCGTGTTGACAGCGCCACCATTAACCTCTATGCCATGGGCTGTCGGATGCCCATTTAGTGTTTACGCTGCTGCTACTCATTGATTTGCCAACATGATATCATACCAGACATATTTGTCCTTTGCCAAAATGCCAGATAAAGGAACAAAGGACGGTCCATCCACGCACCCTAATGAGATAAAGGTGCTAAATGACCAGTGAACCCTACAGTCACAGATCTGCCAACAAGAAGGTGAAAGACTGTTGTAGCAGAGCTGGCATCAACAGAGTGCCAACATGGTAAGGAGGCGACGGGACTATAAAATGGCTCAAGAATGGGAGAGAACATGCCAGAGGAGACCACAGGAGAGCTATACCTGCCTGCTGAGTCTGAGCAGTACCTCACAGATGATGAGCTGGTATAAGTCTTACAGTGAGTAGAGGAGAGGGCGCAAGAGCACAAACGCAAGAAGGCTAAACAAAGCCGGGATTACCAGTAGAGGAAATTCCAGGTGTCATGGCTCCAAAATCAACTGGTCCCTGACATTGTGGTGGATGATGAGTGTCGAAGGGAGGTGAGTCTCCACACCAAAATGCTTGTACCATTTTCCAGACTGGCTCAGACGACCACAATGACTCACTGCCAGATCCTACAGGTAACGTGTCCAGTTTAAACTCCATGTATACCATGACTAAATCACAGAGGCAACCAAGCAGATCGACACCATCAGACAGAATCTCTTCCATGAGGCACAAAAGTACAGCAGAACGCACAGGCGACATAAAACAGCCTACAAGTCTCGGACGCACAACCACAGATGCGGGTGTGATTGGAACCAGCGCTGGGGTGGCCCCTTTGGCCACCTTTGCTACAGGCGTGGACGTGGTAGTTGCTATACGAGTGGGTGGCGAGTGGGGTGTGTGTGTAGAGGTTGACACTAGCCGCCAATGGTGTACTAGCACTAGGTCTGGCAGTAGGACAGCGCCAGATAACCAGGAATCTCAAGAAGAACACTCAGTATGTAACACTAGCACAGAGCGACATACGGGCTATCGACGAATCAGTCACTAAAGCTCTCGAGGATGGACAAGTCAATGATGAAAAGTACCACCATGTGTTGAAGCTCCAAACGCTGTACTGCACCAAGAAACCAAAAGTGGGCCAGCAATTCCTCAAAGGAGTCTGGGGGCATGTAAACAAGGATAAACGACAGTCATCCAGAGCCAAATGCCCCTCCTAGGTACACTGTGGACTGGCCGACTACATGGGATGCTGGATGGTGTTCCGGACCTGATGCCGATCTCCATAACAGTTGATGGACGGTCCAATACTAGCTTCTCCATCAATCTACGACCGCTGACAACCACGCTATCACCATCAAGGATGCGAAGAAAGTTCAGGCCTGGATGATCAGTCCAAATCTCTGGTTCTGGAACCAACAGCTTAACTTTGCTGTTTGGTGAGAGATGGCAGAATGGGGAGTCAGAGCCAGTTTGTTTCACTCATATTCCGGTACCCTGATGCTGTGTTCGTTGCCAGCTGTTTCAGATTCCATGTGTACTACACGGTGAGGCGAATCCTCGATGAACTGAGCGAAAGCCTGCCTGATATAAATGACTTTGATCCACAGCTCAACAGCTACAGCCTCTCAACAGCAAGTAGACTATGGCTAGAGTTCATCGCCCACTCGAACTACCAGTGGCACGGTGGAGACAACAACGGTCTAGTCACTATGTATGGTGACTCGAGGCAAGATTACTCAGGCTTCCCATATCAAACACCCCGAAAGAGCAGCTGTCAGAATACTGTGACGTTCTCATTCAATGCAGACTCAGGGCCTGAGACGCTGGTGCAGAATATGCTCAACACTAGCATCAAGCAGAGCCTGTCAGATGCGTGGAAATATATCGTCCCACACACAATCTTGGGGGACACACCAGCAGGGATCGCTCGATAGAACCATTCATTGGAAGCATTGTGCTACTGCATCCTTAATACCCAGTCTAAGGTGCAGCACTCTATCGATAGAGTGAGTGGAAAAGAGGTGCAAGCTATGTTTAGCAGCCTCATAGGCAAATTCCAACATGCCTTACAGGCAGGACGCTGGCAGCTCGACTTTGCCTTGTCGCCACACCTTCGGCTGATTCAAAGCAACGTGATCGTGAATGTTGAGGACCGGGTGGCCAGGGGTTATAACGAAATGATAGTCGAAGGGAATTCCCCTGGTGTCCACTTTGGCTTCAATACATACATCAACTCGCTCGCACGTAGTGCCGTAACACAGCCAGCATCCCTGTGGTCCCCACAAGCCAGCATAACGCCACCATCAGCAAGCATACGACCACCCACGCTGGCACCCACCATTACTCATCCAGAACGACAACAGAGCAACTGCATCGGGACGCTTGTCCTATGGGTGGTGGCAGGTGTAGCTATCACTGTGCTCATTACTAGACTTCTCTGATAGCAGATCCTCTAGATAATCCTGACTCTCTGGCACAATAGTCAGACTGTTGTCAATATCACAATAACTGGTTTGGCTTGTCCAACTGACTCTATGCACGCCGCCAGCATACACATCCAAGGGCTCGATGGTTCGGTGGAACAGCCTTCTCCCAGGTTGTAGTAGCGCAGATCCTTATTCAAATCAGAGTCGGGGGATGCCATGGATGCCTGTAGTAACTGAAAGATATCTGACAGATACTCTCGATGCTTGTAGATTCTCTAAGCCCGCGAGAGCTGCTCGATGATACTGTCACCCATAACGAGGTACTCAGCGAAGCAGATATGTTCCTTACCAAACCCTATGTAGAGCTTCAGGTCTGTCAGTTCCTCTGTCACCTCAACACCAGAGAGCTGACTGAGCTCATCCGGCATCTTCTACTTGTAAGTCTACAACTCTGTGCAGAACATATTATAGTTCTTCACCAGCTGGTCCATGGTTTAAGCTGCTATGTATAGAACAATAGAGATGGATATGCCTGAATACTGACCTTATCAGTTGACAGATACAAACTGGAAAAATCTGATTAGCTGTCTCGGGGTGGAATGCACACGTTTAACCTTTCACTCAGTGCTCAAACAATGACGTCAACGGTACAGTTTGTAAAGCAGTTCCTGGAGAGCCAAGCGAGCCCTCACAAGTTGGAGAAGCTGCTCAAAAGTAAGACCCAGAAAATACTGACACAGGCTATGCCCCTAGCTGTTCTCACTACGGAGGCGAGTAGGATTGTCGAGCACTGTCTGGGAATAACGCATCCCATCTCCTAAATCGCCATCAGTGGTGTCTCATACACTGCTGACGCCAAGCTCATGGGCGAGTGCATTTCATTACTGGAAGCTGCGGTTCTAGGGCTATCAACGAGTGCCCTGGCTGAAATTATTGTGGCCTATGTCTCACTGGGTGCCACCACAGTTTAAGATATCCATACACGCACGCACGTACGCACGCACGCACGCACGCACGCACGCACGCACGCACGCACGCACGCACGCACGCACGCACACACACACACACACTGCCCGGTCCCTAGCTAACATAGAACATTAGACAACAGCAGCAGATGAGGCATGTCGGGCACAAGGGATGTGAATCTCCACCGCCCGAAAATGGTTGTTATCCCACAAGGCATGCACCTACAGAGAGGGCCAGTAGCCTGAGTACGGCTACGTATTGCCTTGGCCCACCACATGGTCAACCTATGCGCACCTAGTCCACTGGGTATACGACTAGGTTTAAGAGGTCTATATAACACCCTTAACTATGTCTCTGCCACAGACCTAGAAAGCAAGGAGCTCTGAGACTTGGCGCACTTGGGCGAGGCGCATCTCAGTTCAGATGATACTGTTGTCCCAGTCTCCTTCCTAGATTGCAATGTGAAGGGAGAGCCATGGGAGATCCGAGGCATCGTACCAGCAAGAGACATCATTGAAAACTCAATGGATAGTCAGCCATCAACAAGGCCAAGACTGTATACAAGGGAATGAGCAGCATGGACAGGGCGATAATGCGTAACATACGTGACATGCTCAGAGTCGTACATTTCCGCGTTTTAGAAAAATTGAGAGAATCTCAAGGTAGGCACCATCGGCGTGAACCATATCACCATCGACGATGTAGCAGGTGCTACTCCAGCTTCCAACTACCTGAGGTAAAGAAGTCCAGGTTCTTCGGCCTGCCGTTTACGACCTAATAGTCTCGACAAGCCATGGCCTCACGTGCATGTATGACACGTATACTCGATGTCCTAGACACTGTGCTCCCAGCCACTGACACAGGCCCTCTGCGTTACCTTCTCAGTTGTTGCTGGGATTTCATGCTCGACGCCTTCCTCACATCCTTCATCTCCGCTGATGGTATGACGCTGCCCGCGCTGCAGACGAAAGAGCTCATACAGGCAGTACTCTCATTTAGACTCCCAGACATAGACGAGGCTACAGCTGAACAGCTGCTGATCATCTTCTGGGAACCTTCCATACAGCAGTAGAGCGGTCAATGCTAGGCAGGTGGTGCTGATCATAGGTGTGCGCGATTGTTTGATTTAATCGTGAAGTTCGATTTATTTTTTAAATCATGATTTTTATGATATAATTGAGGAAAAATCGGAAAATCGTCAAAATTTTCATGCATTTTATCAGTACATGAGTACAATTATAATCGATTCACGCTTGTCTTCATTGTGTTTATATCCCACTGTGCAGAATAATTACTAATCACAACACAAAGCACACAATAAACAAGCTAACAATAGCGAGGTAACTGGCAAAAACAGCTAGTTACTCCGTCGAATCGCCAAATAATTTTCTTTCTTTCGCTGCAGACCCTGAGTCTGTCGTGAAATGCCAAATATATACTTAGTTGCAGATTGTTAGGCAATCAGTGAACATAATTCTTTTTAATTCTAGGGTTAGCAATTTCAGGCGGTGTAATAATTTTTCCTTTTTGATTCAGTTGTCATGTCAAATTAAAGAAAATAAAGCAACAGCATTCCAGGTTGTTTGATTTTTAACTGTGCGTTCAGTTGATTACTCTTAAATGTAAATCGTACATTCTGAAAGCAACTATAAACTGCTCTATAGGACGAGTTTACACCGTTACACTCGTACCCACTCAAAGCTCCCGTCCTATGTATGTGGATTTCCCAGTATGTCCCCGGGTACTAATATTAACGTCTTCACGTTACTCCGATAATGACCTAAACTCGTCCTACAAAGGGAGGCTATAAGCGGAAGCTGATACATCATGTAATTTTTATTTTTTTCTCGGCGACATTTTATCTCAAATTTTGATGAAATAAATAATGTTTATTAAACTATACGCAATATTTAGGCGGTCCCAATTAATAGTTCCACTCCCGCCATGATTGATATAAGGTATACATTAAGCATAGACGTAGGATGGTAATAATTCGGTGCATGAAAATCTGTTCTAATTTCGTCCTATTTTTGTATCATTTATTTCAACTTTTTCTAGAAACAAGTCACGTTACCCCGGTTTATACCTTTGTGAATTTGGACCTACGATTTAATCGAAAATCATGAAAATCATTTTTTAAAACCAAACATCGCGCAAGCCTAGCTGATAATCGCTCCTTTGGGACACAGGAAAACATCTTGCTGTGCACCCAGCTGGCAAAACATATGCGTGAACACTACATACTGGTGTGCAACTCCGCCACTGAGGCATTTGACAGCAACGGCCAATGGTACAAGGGCCCAATCACCAAGATACAGAACATGCAGGCACTGAGGGAGAAGCTGCAAGCAGTACAGCATGGACCAGAAGAGAGTCACCATCATTAGATGGCTCTGGCATACCAGGATCATTGTCTTCATCCTCTTTCAGAAGTACACCTGTAAGATACTACCAGATATCCGCTACAATGCGAAACTTCTATACTTCAGCTCCACGTGTGGGCATAGCCTGCTCGAAACCATATATGACGGCCTGACCCTCAAGGAGATCAAGCAGGACTTTATCACAGGCATACAGAGGGCAGCTGAACTGTTCCAATTCATCTTCAAGGAGATGGGAGCGCTCTCTCATTGCAAGCCCTCTGGAGAAGGCGCAGACCTTCAGCCACAAGCTGAATCCAGCCAAGAAGTCCGTATGTAAGTCATGGCAACATAGCTGGCATGTTAGCTGGGATGTTTTTCAGGCTAGGGGACCTTCGTCAGAAGCTTGAGGAACTTCGTCAGAAGCGTGAGGAACTTCGTCAGGAACCTGAGGATCAGGAAGATGTCCCTGGAATTCAACCACCACGCACCAGATCACACATCAGATTCCATGACCCTCTTCTTCTGGAACCTCTCGTGGAAGACCCACTTCATCCATGCTTTGTGAGCATTGGGTAGGTTTTATGCGGTAATCCAGGAAGTCCCTCCTCGAGAACACATATGTGAATCCATCCTTGATGCAGGACAATCTTTTCCTCTCAATCGAGGTGGGTGAGCTAGATGACTTCAGACTTGTGGTGGCTGGGACCAATGTTCTCAGTGAGGTACGCGATACGGCTGATGTCTGCATCTACTGGCAGAAAACGAAGTCATATGAACTTCTGAGGCTGACTAGTGGCCACGACGATATCAAGTTAGCGCTCGAGGGTTTGTGTCACCTCGGTGGTAGGGGCATCTCACCTGCTCAGCTTCCATATTGGGAACCTCATAGAAGGCACCAGGGTGGTGAGTGTGACAGTGCTGTACTTCGGCTTGTCCAACGTCTCTGTGTCAACCACCGCAAGTATTCAGCTCGAACATACATAGAGTATGACTCCTGCCATCACAGCCCCTGCTCATAATACCACCACTAGATCCCTGCAACCTACTGACCTACCGATGCCACATAGTCGAGTGTTGGCTCGCAGAGCTTCACAGCCTCGTAGTACTCATTGTGACTCTCATCTGCCTCATCGATAATCTGAGTGGTCTTTTGGCGCATATGTTCGCATGGCTTGCTGTACTCCATCCACTCCTTGGACAACTTCTCCATCGTTTTTACTCCACTACTGCTGCCTTATGGTCAGCGAAGCTGAGATCCTGGAATTTCAAGGCGCACATGCCTGCATTTTAGATTGTGGATGTCATGCCTCTATTAGTCTGCTTTAAAGCCCATGTATGGCATTAGACGATGCATGAACCTGAGGCTTTCGAGGATCCAGTCAGCAAGGACTATGATGAGGAGAAGGACTATGAGGAGGATGAGGACTATGATGGTTGCGACCACGATGGCGATGATGTAGAGCCAAAATCCTGCCGAGTAATCCACCGAGCAAAGGGGATCCGTGAAGTGTTCCCTTGGTCTGCTGGCAGCAGTCAGCACTCTGATTGCTCTGTTCATGACGAAGGCTGGTGAAACAGTCATCAAGATCGCCAGCAATACTCTCCATGGCGTTGAGAGTATGGCAGAGGCCATTCCAGCCATTTCCTCAGGTGTGGGCACATGTTTTGGAGTAGCTGGCCGGTGACTCCTATATGGTATAGTAGTACTTGCAGTCATATGGGCTACCGAACATTTAAGATTTGAGATTTGAGAGTCGATCAACTGCTTGTTTTAAGGAGCTCTACTACAAGGCCGGTGGTTACCATCGTGAGCCTCTCCACCTGCTTGAGGGCGCACGCCTAAAGTGTTACAGCATCATCCTGGAAACAGTAAAACATTGGCTCTCCATGTAGGCCATGTGGATGATATACAGACAACATCCCAAACAGAGTTCACCAAGTGGATGTGCTGTTCCATCTGCATGATCTCGCTGGTCGCAAAACCTACAAGTACGCGATCACCATCGTCGATGTAGCCAGTAGGTACAAGGCTGTAATACCACTCACGGATAAGTCTGCAAGCCAGGTAGCGGCTGGGTTCCAGTGTATATGAGAATCCCTTCCAGTTACGGTACACCATAGAAATAACTTGACATGTTTTCAAAATAAAATAAAAAATACTCTTGAATATTTTTTTAATAATTGGATTGGAAGACATTACTGTCTAAGGCAGCAACGTTTTCCAATCCAGTTATGTTCAAAATATTGAACACAACATATCACCTACAAAACTGAAGTGGGCCAAATCTCTACAACCACCCCCATGCCTGCAGTGGCATTATCGGTCAAACGGGACTATTATAGGCTTTTGCAGGATCCTATCGACAGTTCTGAGGCACCCCCGCCCTCCCCCCCCCGCCCCCTCGTGACGTCCTGCCGTATAGTTACGGATAGATCATACTGCTACGAGGTTCTGCATTATAGTTTACCATCAGGGCTCTAAGTGCCCTTATAGCGATCTTGCCTTGTAGATTGTCGCATATGATTCACGTCAACGGTGAATGATGAGTATAAATATAGGTCAGCAGGTAATTATATAGGAATCTATTCATAGCTGGCATCGTTTAGGTGAATTCAAACAGCGTACACAATTATTTCCAGTACCCTAATTAATAAAACACCTGGTCGCAGGTTATGCAGATAACACATCAACTAGATCACCAAATTTGATGAAAAATCAGCCGAGCAGTTTCAAAATAATTATGCCTTGCACCAAGGAATAGTTATGGAACATGAACAAATAGGTCATCTGTTTTAAGAAGGTGGGCAGGGGTGCTAACCAAATGAAAAGTAAGGAAATTCAAATTAAATCCAAGAGCATAAAATTTAATTTAAACCTTGAAATGCGCACATAAGTATAACAATGTAGGCACGCTGGTACAGTAATAAAAGAATATCATAAAAATAAAATCACAGAAACTGAAAATTATATGACAAAAGAAAGACGAAAGTAGTATCATCGATTCTACCAGAATTGTTTCTTACATTTTCTTACATATGTAGCATGGTACCCCACAATATACTATTTAGAAAGTGTCGTAATTTTAAAACTGGCAGTGATATCATTATTTAAGTTAGAGACGTCAGTCTGAATAAACTCACCTGACCATATTTGAATAATTGTGACAGGGCCAAATGATTCGCTCATCTGTGAACATTAGCATGATGATACCATTGTAATTAATTAAGTTTCCCTTTTTCTGAAATAGACAAAGTACAAGACCGTCAAATGGAAAATTATTTTTATAATAATTTCACTGCTAATTGTTGTGCAATCGTCACATAACAAGGAGGACTAAATTAAGTTGCACTTAAGTGGTACAGCTGTTCCTGTTTCTTGTCTTAGGGTCAATGCGACAGATGTAATGGAATGTGTTATTATACCAGTGGTGTATAATCATTGAACGACCGAGTTTTGTTTGGCACAAATGATCTCACATCTCACGATGAGGAATTTACGCAACCAGTGATCGGCCACTAGACAATTGTAACTCCAATTTAAAGTAACCGGGTTATTAGTAAGGCCGATTAATGAATAAATTTAACTAGAGAAATTGTTATAAATCGCGCCATTATTGTATTTTGATGTTGTCGCTTGGTAGTCGAGTCTGTTCCACGATATGTGGTAATAATAATAATAACTAGAGAACATTTACTGAAGTAACTGTAAATCTGCGATGTCTGGTCATGACCAAATAGTATAAGGCCTCTTCTAATAAAGAGATGAAATAAGATGTGTCTTCGAACATGATCTTTGAAGTTGCATGATGCAAGGGAGGTAAGTTATGCCAAGCATAAAAACTGGAAAGCTTTACTCGTGAACGACCTTGACCCCAAGGGAGATTTAAAAATTTTCAATTGAATTTCTTTAGATCTCTCATGTTCTAGAATCTGGCCAGGTTTGAAGAGAATCGGAAGAAAACTATAAGAGGTAACACTGTTCCAATATTGCTCCCATAGCTTTACTATGGGGATGTGCGGCAACGAAAAGCTGATTTTCTCGGAAACTATTGGTCGGATCAACTTTAAATTTGATACCAAATCAAGTCAATATGAGCGATAGAAGTTCACCAAATTTCAAGTCTATCGGAGTAAAATTTTGGCGGCCATTTTGAAAAAAAATATTTGAAAAAGATTTTTTTTCAACCGCGAGTTCATTTCTGGCAAAAAAAATTTTGGGCACGGTGACCCCAAAAGGTGCACCTGGTCGGCCTGAAAATTTTTCAACAAATTTTTCAAAAAATTAATTTTTCATAATTTTTCATTCAGAGTTCATTTTTGAAAAAAACGAAAACTGGTATTTTTACCCAAAAATTTTTCACGGCGGTCATTTTTTTCAAAATATTTTTTTCAAAAATAATCATCAGGGCAACGTCCTACCCAAGTATGGGAGTGCTCCGATTAAAACTCTAGGTGTAGTACCACTTCAAACATTCATTTGAAATCCCCATACATTTCCTATGGGGTTTTTTGCCATGCATTGTGGGGTCAAAGGTCTGGCGGCAATTTTGAAAAAATAATTTTTCAAAAACAAATTCCCAGTGGTAACATCCTCAGCAAATATGGTAGTGATCCGTTCAAAACTCTGGCTGTAGTACCACTTCAAAGATGAATTTTGAAAATCCCCATACATTTCCCATGGGAGTTTTTTTGCCCACTTAAGGGTGGGTAGCTCGAAAACTATTGACTGGATCCAAAATAAAAACACACGCCATCGATTGTGGTATGGGCCCTTGAAGTTGTGAAAGTTTGGAGTTGATCGGATGAAAACTGTAGGAGATACATACTAAACTTTTGCGGGAAGAATAATAATAATAATAATAATAATAATAATAATAATAATAATAATAATAATAAGAATAAGAATAAGAAAGATCCGAAGTAATTATAACAATCTGCAATTTCATCGCAGATTAATAAGAAAGATCCGAAGTAATTATAACAATCTGCGATTTCATCGCAGATTAATAATAATAAGAATAAGAAAGATCCGAAGTAATTATAACAATCTGCGATTTCATCGCAGATTAATAATAATAAGAATAAGAAAGATCCGAAGTAATTATAACAATCTGCGATTTCATCGCAGATTAATAAGAAGAAAGATCCTGAGTAATTATAATAATCTGCGATAGATCGCAGATTAATAATAATAATAATAATAATAATATTATTATTATTATTATTATTATTATTATTATTACATAATTAATTATACATGAGAATATAAAACCCAGGTGACCCATGTGTCTCAGCCAAATCCAGCGGTGGTGACAAAGGGAAGTCACCCTGTGAGTCAGAAGAGTTGCTCAGCTATAGTCTCTTAGGCTGTGTTCACCATAGAGAGTTAATCCAAAGCAACGTCATACTTCAGTATGGCAATACGCAGGATTACCTCTCTAGTGTGAACACGTCCTTAGAAGGATGTTGGCCAGACACTATTTACGAGAGATTGGCCATCTCGCGATTGATATTGTCAGTCGGGAAGGACATCCCCTTGTACTGACAAGTTGTCCGAGTCAGAGCGATGTCGTCATCATCGGGTTATATGGATGACAAGCCATTACTGCTGGTGGATGTTGGCCAACAAACAGCCAACTTTTATCACACTGCCAGATATTGTTCAGTCAGAACACGCCGGCGTGCATTAAGCTCATTCATTAGTGTGATAGGCTCCGTATATTGGCAACAGGTAGATGAATTAAGGCGATGAAGAATGTCATATTGTAGATATGGGATTGTCTTGTGGGAAGTCATGACCCCGCTAGATGTCTTATATCTTCGAGTAAGTCCTAAGAGAAATTTATGATTTGAAAATACCAGGTGAGCTAATGGACCGGTTGACTTTATACTTTCAATATTTAGTTGTTTATTATTACATCGGCTAGTCGACATCAGCTGGTGCTGATGATATTCGGATGGTGTGTGAACATAGCACACTCAGGATTGTTGGATAAAGTTTTATCATCAAATTGAAATAGTCAAATTGATTGGAATACGTTCCACGGTTCTGAGTTGATGTGTATCTGGAAATAGTTTAGATGAAAGTTGTTGCTGTTCAGTCGGCATACACTTTTATGATATTCAGCAGTTGGTTGGATCGATAGTTTGGAAAATAATCAAGGGATAAGAATCACTGGAATCGGACGTGACAAAGGGACTTAGTTGATGACGTAGGCATTCTAGATTCTCACATGAGAATAGAACAACATCAGCTGGCAATGAGATCATACAGCTCATGTGCCTATTAACTCTAGCATCCTACAGGCTTATCCATCAATAGGCAATGGACAGGACATGGACATTGTACCGTCCTGTAGGAATTAATAACATAATCGAAATTTGTATATCAACTATATGTCACTCATATAATGGCATGCAACAACAACACATTCCGTAATGTTGTTAGTTAGCTGACAGATCGCATCAAATCAGAACCAGCTACCACCGCTTTGTCTATGTGAGGCATCATCTCCATAGAAGAATAGCACAGAGTTTGATTGGTCAGGATGGCGTCATAATCAACGAGCGTCGATCAAACTCTGTAGCAAAGAATTAAATAGAATATTTTTTACATCCAACAACGAAATGAAAGGATCGTTGATTGGTCAGAACTACCAAAGTGTATTAGGTAGAAACTTCTAGGAAGAAATAAGCAGAAGTTGATTGGTGGACTGATTGTCCGGGCCAATCAAGCTGTGCTTATAACATACCTAGAAGGGTCATTTAACGGATTCAGGAGGAATCTAATTATTATGATAGTTATAGAACTTGGCTATGGTGCCAAGATAAATTGTATATAAGTCAAAATTTCAGACTTATAAATTATTCAATTCACCACCGTGAATCCTGAACGTCACGCTGACGTTCAGCACAGTGAGCTATTGCCTAGCATAACGAAGCTCTGATTGTACTTAGAATTAGATTAGTCGCTGATTAGTATTGTACATCAATTGTACAAAGTGTGGATTTATGAGCTATTTTGCTCCTTGATTTAAAACCTTGTATATTTGTAAAATAAAAATTTAAACTTACGTATATGTAAGTTCGGCGTTGATTAAGTTTATTAGATTAGGAACCTAGTCTTGAGCTGGAAGAAACCTCCAGTGCTTACCTGAGGAACATCACGTCAGATAGGTCCAGCAGTCAACATTAAATATCGTCACCTACCATCTGTCAGACTCCTTCTCCATTACCGCTAGCCGTTGTCGCAGCAACCTTATCTGGTTACCGGTAACGAAGCGGGACTCACTACCGAAGAAGAAGACGGTGTCATCGAACCCCGAAGATCACAAAATCTTCAATATGATCCGGTGTAGGTGGTCAGCAACGTCAGTAGTGAGCCATGGTGAATTAGAATGTCACAAGAACAGGCGGATATTGTAAGTCAGTAAGCTTACCTGTGAGACAGCTCTTGCACAGTAGCTCGAATAAAATCCATTTCTGTAGAATACATATTGGCAGGGTTTCAATTTTCATCAATCAGGATCAACACATAAAGAAATGTCTGCCAAATTACCGCAGTATTTATCAATTCTGCTTCGTACAATGTACATAGGCCTACGGGAATGTCATATGCAGCGGGTCTGACATGGTCACGTGAACATGCACAGCATGGACGAAGTTAGCGCAGCTCAACAAGTGCATTTGCACAGGGCCCCCAAATTTCGTTTGTCTTAATTTTTATGGCTCTTCAAGTTACAGTATCAGGTTTCCAAAATAAAATAAGAAGTATCTCTTGAATATTTGGAAAATAATTGGATTGGATGACATTGCCGCCTAAACCAGCAATGTTTTCCAATCCAGTTATGTTCAAAATAGTCAAGACAACATTTCTTACTAACAACTTTCTGATTTTCTTTTTTATGGAACCATATTACCTTATTTCTGAAGTACGCATAGATACCACACCTACAAGACTGGTGGACAAATCCCATAGCCATGCAACCTCGTCCCCTCCCGAGTGGAATAATCGTTGAAACTGGTCTCTAGCTTTTGCAAGATCCTAATGACAGTTCCGAGGACTCCGGGTAAGAATTTCCGAATCTTTGCACATGGCGCCCTGGGTACTAAGTCTAGCCTTGATGCACAGTTACGAGTAGATCATAGTTTTACGAGGTTGTGCGTTATAGTGCACCGTCAGAACTCCATGTGCCCTAGTAGCGACATTGCCTTGCAAATTGTGACTTATGATCCACGTAAAATTTGAATGATAGCCTATAAAACAGCGTACACAATAACTACACGTGGCCTAATTAATAAATACCCTGGTCGTTGGCTATGGAGACAATCAATCAACTAGTTCACAAAATGTGATCAACAATCAGTCGAGTAGTTTCAAAATAATTAAGCCTTGCACCAAGGAATAGTTATGGAATACGAAAAACCGTCGGGTCACAGGTCAGATGTTTCAAAAGGTGCTCAGGGGTGCTAACCAAAAGATAAGTAAGGACATTCAAATTAAATCCAAGTGTATAAAGTTTAATTTTAACCTTGAAATGCGCATATAATTATAACAATGCAGGTACACTGGTACAGTAAATATCATAAAAAGTAAACTCACAGAAACAGAAAGTTGTATGACAAAAGAAAGACGAAAGTAGTATCATCGATTCTACCAGAAATGTTTTTTACATTGTGTTCCATATTTAGCATGGTAGCACACAATATAATATTAAGAACGTATCGTAATTTTAAAACTGACAGTGATATCATTGTTTAAGTTAGAGACACCAGCATGAATCAACTCACCTGAGCATATTTTAGCACGTGTGACATGACTAAATGAATCGCTCACCTGTGAACAGTAGTAGGATGATACTCTTCTGATTACGTTTCCCGTTTTTCTAACAAACAAAGTACAAGACCGTCAAAAGGAAATTTATTAAGAGAATAATTTGACTGTTAATTGTATGTTGTGCAATCATCGTATCACAAGGAACATTAAATTAAGCGCCAATTTAAGCTGTTGCAATTACTTGTCTTAGGGTTAGTATGGCCGATGTAGTAGAAATAAAAGTGTTATAATACCCGCGGAGTATAATCCTTGAATGAAGGAGTTTTGTTTTTCACAAATTATCTCACCTCTCACGATGAGAAAGCAACTGCTACCCAAGCTGCTGTTTTAAAACAGGCCAAAAAGTTTCAAAATAGTTCAAACAGCCTCAAAACCGCCGCCAGCAGTTTCAGAACAGGTGGTACCAATATTTGCTGTTTCAAAGCAGTTCAAACAATCTTCATCTAACAAGATCAACACATAAAAGAGGAACTCTCCAATTGACGAATCCAATCTATCGTTCAAGCATATGACGTCATAATCAACTACGTCATATGTAGGTTGGCGTCACAATCAATTACGCCATGAATGACGTTATTAAGTTCGCAATAAGCGCTTAAAGGTCCGTAGAATTGGACGTATTGTGTGTCTTTATTTAATAAACATTCTGTTGAATATAGTGCAACTAAATTGACTGGGCAGCAACAGCATTCTGACAAAATATTCAACAGTTTACCTGTATAGATTTCTGGAAACCGAGAGTCATTGAGTGCAAGGATCGATCGGGGCTTCGCTAAAACTGGATCTATTGCGACACAGGACATATCAACTATTTGAGCTGAAAACGGCCCATCTGCTGGGTAAATAAGTGCGACTGAGGACTGAACGTAAGAATATTTGAATCATTGGGCTTTGCATAACTACTGTACAGCGTTTGCTATAGAAGATGTCGACTTAGCCCATATTCACATGTCCCGTTGACAGATGACACGCTTTGCATAAAAAAAGATACAGATACAATTCAATTTTTGTACGGTGGTATTCATTGGCTGGAAACCAAACATGTGGCCTGTACCATCCGAGGATAACGAGGTCGAAACAAGGAACAATGAGGTATTTTGGAAATTGCCTGCTACATGTCAGTAATTTTTTTACCGTTTCATGATGAAGCCGGCCAAAACCGGCCTCTGCAGTGGTCTTGAGGAATGTCCATTTGCAAGCCAAGAGAGGGCCGTTTTTGACATTTTACCACTGAAATCACCGGCTCGGTAACCGAGCCAGCCATTCCAGTGGTAAACTTTTAAAAATACTCTTATCTTGGCATGCAATTGGCCATTCAATAAGGAAATATTTTGATTTTCTTGACCAAATTTAGGCATTAAAGGGTTAATGACGCTCCAGGTATGCTTAACGCAATGATTAGGAATTAACCTAGACATAGCTAAAATGTTTGAATATAAAATGCCTAAAACAGATTTCTCAGCAGTAAATATTAATTTACCTAGTCATACGGTCAATATTATATGAGTTCGTAATACTGTCAGACAATTGACCTTTCCAGTTTTAGCTATGCCCCGCCCATCTCTAGCTAAGCTCTACCCACACCTCGTCCGTGTTGGGCTCGATTGATCTCTGAACTCCATGACTATCAATTTCCAGAAAACTATACAGGTATGCTATTGAATATTTTGATTCTAATTTGATCGGGCGCTGTTGCGGCATATTGCACAGGCGTACACGCACACATGCACGTACAGGCGCACGCATTGACACAGATACCACGCTTACATACACAATTTAATGCACGCAAGCTCGCGTGTAAACACACATATACACATATGCACGGATGTAATAACCCACACACGGACGGCCGAACATAATATGCATGCGCAGGTGCAAAGATATGTGCACATGCAGACGTACGTGCATGTAAGAATGCAAATACACACATACATACTCGTGTACATACAAAGGTCTATGCCTATACATTGCTGCCTATTTACACAGATATAATAGGTCGTAAGAGGCGGATATGTAGATCGAGATCGATTGATTGATCGATTGATCGATCGATCGATCGATCGATCGATCGATCGATCGAGTCGAATCGAATCAATTCGATTCTATTCGATTTGATTCGATTCGATTCGATTCAATTCAATCGATCAGTCGATCAATCGTTGAGTGACCCAATCGATCAATTGATCAATCAGTCGATCATAGAATGAATGAATCAATCAATCTATCAATAAATCAATCAATCAATCCGTCAGTCAATCAATCAAACAATCGGTCAGATAATCAGATAATCGATCAAGCGATCGATCAGATAATGAATCAATCAACCATTCAATTAGCTAAGCAATCGGCCAATCAATTAGACACTAACAAAAATTGTGACAAAATCATAAAATCGGTTGACGTTGATTGAATGATAATGTAAGATTAGTCATTATTGAATAGTATATTTTGCAAACTGTACGTTATACTAAATCTCAATATTTGGACACTTATTTCTAGCAATTTATTGAATGATAAATACAAATCATTTAGACAATTAGAGTATTTGTGTCTTTGCGAAATTAAATCAACCAATTCCTTCTTTACACAGTAGGCTTATAAGCGTCGACATCCCGTTCATAATCTTATTGAGGGCGGGTTTAAATGGCAAATGCGTTTAATTTTAACCAATCATAATATTGATGAACAAAGCAATTCGACCAGTAGAGAAATCAATCATGAAAATATCATACGCGTGTATGTGTACCGCCCCAATAACCAATCGGAAGCGTTGCTAATTGGCCCTACACATGTACGGTACTAAATGTATATTGGTCAAATCACAGGCCCATTTACCAATTCTATGTCTGAATAGGGACGATATACCAATTGTAGGCGTGCTCTATAGCATGTGGATAAGCGTAGCGGGCAATAACTCATAGCGGTGTCAAATATAAATATACGAAGCTATGATAGAATATTATATTAACTTAATTTTAGCACAATTCTGAGATGTATTTCCGAGAGTTTACCTCGAAATCTCGATGGGACACTACAGGTTTTCCACGACAGTCTGACAATGTCCTATTGGCACTAGGTAACGGTGAAAATGTTAAGGGAATTAGTCGATGAATACAAAATTTGGGAATATTACTTTTGCCCCTTGTTTGAATCCGGCAACTTTTCACGGTAGTGAAAATATACATTCACCACGTAATTCCGATACTGTGTATTCCACTGCTCCGGGAACTCAAACCTAAACGTACATTAAGTTCTGGCCTATCTATGGGCGACGCGCTCTCGCGTCGTGGGCGACGTCGCGGGCGACGTGGTGTTCGGTCGCGCGTCGTGGGCGACATGTGGCGTTTGCTATCGCTTTGCGGGCAACGCGTGACGGTTGCTACCACATTACGCGTCGTCCACAACGCGCGGCGGCAATTATGGAACACTGTAGTACTTTTAGCTTTTTAGAAAAATAATCAAACAATCTATATTAAGTTTGTTCTCTTCAAAAATTATAATTATCAATTTTTTATTTAATACATTAATAACTCTCGTAGCCTACTACTAATATATAGAAACCTCAACATCACTCATGACTACTGCTGCTGCTGCTGCTACTACTACTACTACTACTACTACTACTACTACTACTACTACTACTACTACTACTACTACTACTACTACTACTACTACTACTACTACTACTACTACTACTACTACTACCACTACTGTTGCTGCTGCTGCTGCCACTCCTACTACTACTACTACTACTACTACTACTACGACTACGACTACTACTACTACTACTACTACTACTACTACTACTAAAGCATATTAATAGCAATTTTTAAGTATAATATTCTTAGAGTAATAATCATGAAAAAACAAAACGTGACGTACAGCCGGAATTTGGTGCGCGGTTTTTGTGTTATTTGACAGAACGTCAAATAAATATTACTTTCACAAATGTATGGTCTTGAATTAATAACAATATATTAATTTACAGAATATTGCAATGAGTGCACCAATATACTTATATATTAACACACAGGTGCCTTTTATATAGACTATGTTTTCATGCCATAAATCTTTAATTAGACAAATTTTCTGCCATTTGCTAACCAATATGCACTTGGGAAAATAAAATACACAATACATCAATTAAAGCCTACAACTGTGGCTTGCAATTAGGCCACTTTATTTAAGAGAAATTCTATGGCTTTTTTAATGTGATGACATATGCAAACACAATTTTTTGCTTTGCACCATGAAAAATCACACATTTTATTCTTCTTTGTATTTCAAAGTAACAACCACAGTTTATGCTCAACAAAATATGGGAAAGGTTCCTCGCATATTGTAACTTCAGGAAACACAGACCGTAAGTTCATAAAATCACACATAAATGCACCAAACCTGTCAAGCTAACACATAGTATGAAAAAATTGGGTGGGTCCAACTTGGATACTACAAGCCTCAAGAGTTTTAATTGCAATATACGCATGATGTCTTAAACAAAGAAAACCTTGTCATTGAAGCATGTCGTCTCAAACAAAGTCGACAATGTCATTGGCGTATGACATCTCGAACAAGCACAACGCTGACATTGAAACAGAGCATCTCAAACAAATATGCAAGACATATCATACCCGAGCGATCAGAGCTTGCAAACCCTCGCTCTCCTGTTTGTGTCACATTGTCAAATTAGTTTCAATATATAGACCAGAATGTTTCTAAATAATAAATCCATTTCAAAGTTCATGACGGTGCTAAATACGGTATTCATTTTGATTGTGACGTCAGCCTATATGTGATGTAATTGATTTTGACGTCATATACTTGAGTGACAGATTCCGTCCATCCATTGATGCATAGCATCTTAAAGAACTGCCGGACGTGTGTGTGTGTGTGTGTGTGTGCCTGCGTGCGTGCGTGCGTGCGTGCGTGCGTGCGTGCGTGCGTGCGTGCGTGCGTGCGTGCGTGCGTGCGTGCGTGCGTGCGTGCGTGCGTGCGTGCGTGCGTGCGTGCGTGCGTGCGTGCGTGTGTATTTATCCGAGGCAGTAGAATCACTAAATTTGGTACATAGGCCTACATTGGTATTATGAGTGGCTAGACAGTGTTAATTTGGGGTCACAACGTCAAAAATAGGGGTCGCGATGAGACTTAGTGCATCACGAAATCCACATTTTGGCTATAAATCCAGAACGCAAGTTGGTGGAATCTCCAAATTGGGCACATACATTGATATTATGAGTGGCTAGGAAATGTTTCATTTTGGCATCAAAAGGCCAAAAATCGAGATCATGGTGTCGCTTAGTGCATTCCGAAATACACATTTTTGATATAAATCCGGATCGCAAATAGCTAGAAGCACCAAATACAGCACATACATTGATATTCAGACTAGCTAGAAAATGTATTGCTTGAAGTCAAGATGTCATAAATCGACGTCACAGGGTCACTTAGTGCATACCGGAATACAGTTTTTCGTCAATAACTCTGCAGTGTAAGAAGGTAGAATTGTCAAATCCAGAAATACACATTTTTCGCCATAAATCAGGACCGCGAGTAGGTAGAATCACCAAATATATATACATTGATATCATGAGTTGCTAAAAATGTTTTAGTTTGGTGTCAACAGGTCAAAAATGGAGATCACTGGGTTACTTAGTGCATCCCGAAATACACATTTTTAGCAATAAATCCGGAATGCAAGTAGGTAGCATCACTAAATTCGGTTTTAGTTTAGAATCAAAAGGTAAAAAATCGATGTCACAGGGTCACTTAGTGCATACCGGAATACAGATTTTCGCCAATAACTCTGCAGTGCAAGAAGGTAGATTTGCCAAATCGGCAACATACATTCATCTTGCGGTTGGCTAGAGGGAAAATTTGGTCCAGATCAATAGTTCAAATATCTGGGTCACAGGGTCACTAAGTGCCTCCCAAAATACGCATTTTAAGCCATAAATCGGGAACGCAAATAGGTAGAAACACCAAATTTGGCTCATACTTTCATATTAGTTTCAGGACAAACCATCAAATATCTAGGTCACAAAGTGCATACTGGAATACATATTTGTGGCCATAACTCTGAAAAGCAAGAAGATCCAATAACCAGATTTAGCACACGCATTCATATTGCGACCGCTTATGAGTGTTTTGAGTCGACGGATCAACTATCTAGGTCATTGGGTCACTAAGTGCAATGCCAAGACAGAGCACAAAGACATGAGTCAGCATCTCCCGCGAGCGTATTCTAGTTAGTCATTAGATTAAGGCCGGTTTTTGCGATCAAATTAATCTGATCAGATTTGTCGAATTCGATGATATCTCACCGTGTAAACATAAAATCTGAGGTCTGATGTCTGAAGTCGAAAATCTGAAAGCAAATCTGGTGATTCTTTAGACTTTTCGATTTCGATAAAATCCGACTGTGTAAACCAAAAATCTGAAATCTAAATCTGATGTCTGATGGCGAATCTGGTGGTTCTTCAGATTGGTCGCGTTCGGATAAAATCTGACTGTAAATCTGAAGGCGAATCGCAAGAGTAGGACAGGTTCAATTTCTTCGGCTTTTGTCTGAAGGCATGCCCACTCAGAATGTATGCTCTAATACGTCATCATCGTTGACGTCATCCGCCAGCAAGTAAAATGGATGCGTCTGTGTCACTTCGAACTTTGGGCGATTTTAATGGGAGGTTCATAATAGAATGACAGGTGGAGAATTGTTTGTAGGACTCGTTAAGCTAGTTTATAAAAATGTTGTCTACTGCCACCCTTGGTAACTCTAATGACGTCATATTTTTTTTCCAAACTTTTTCTTCAGATTATTCCATTAGATTTTTTCGTCAGGTTTTCTATCAGATATGTCTGACATATTAATCTGATCGTTTAAACGTTCTTCAGATTCACGCTACGGTGTCAGATTTTTGCCTCAGATTTGTCTGTCAGATCAATAAAAAATATTGCATGTATATCCCCTGCCTTTTCTGAAACATAGAAATCGTTTGTCATGATTAGAAATAAACCAAATTTACTCAATGGAAACAATCATTCTTGAGTGTCAGTTGACATTGATTATATTTCAATGTGTCGTACATACATCGTGTATTCTTTATTGCAATAGATGAATCCGATCTGTTAGGAGAGTTAATGACGTCATAATGGATTACGCCACATTTAGACAGACCGACCTCACAATCAATGCCAACTGAATTACGTAGGTAAGTCCGCCATGTGTAAGGCGTCTACGTCTTTACTACTTAATGAATATTCTTTTGAATATTTTGAAACTAATTTGAATGGACCATGTTGGTCCATAGGAAGTCAAATTAGTTTCATAATATTCGCCAGCTTACACATACATTTTTCTGGAAACTGAGATTCAAATAGTTCGTGGTTCGATCGATCCCAACACGGGCAAAGTGTGGGCTGAGCTTAGCTAGAGATGGGCGGGGAATAACAAAAAGTTTTAAAGCTGTTTATCGCGCACAGTGATTGTGTTTCAAAGAACAGGACATATTGAAGACATTGTAGCTTCTTTCACTTGCTGCTGCTGCTGCTGCTACTGCTAACTACTACTACTACCACTACTACTACTACTACTACTACTGCTGCCTGCTACTGCTGCTACTACTACTACTGCTGCTGCTACTACTACTACTACTACTACTACTGCTGCTGCTGCTGCTGCTGCTGCTATTACTACTACTACTACTACTACTACTACTACTACTACTACTACTACTACTACTACTACCACCACCACCACCACCACCACCATCACTACTATTGGGAAAATATCTGTAATGTACACCATCAATTCCAGTCAATTCGTGTGGTTGTGAGTCGGGTGGCTGAAAGCTGGTCCGGTTAAGGAGGATTTTTGTCCTCTGGATTGTGGGCCGGTGGGTAGAGCACCCGGCTCCAAAACGCTAGGCGGATGGTGCCGGAAAATTGCCATGTTCGAACCCCACTCAGGTCGAAAATTGAAAAAGGTAAAATTACATTCCATATGATGAATGAGCCAGTGCGTCGTCAAAGACAGGGTTCATAGAACTAATGCTTGACAATAATAAAAACTACTACCACTACTACTACTGCTGCTGCTGCTACGGATACTACTACGGATACTACATATTCTAAGTACTAATACGTTCATACTCGCGGGAGCACTCTGTTTTGAACATTGACAGCCAGATGCCAACCGATAGATTCCAATACCACGATGCCAATAAAAAATAGCCTTTTCTCGGTCTACAAAAAGGCATTTGCTTAAAACCCCTGCAGATGTATAACCCGTAGTCACAGAACAGCCAGTAATAGTGCTAGTTGATTTAGTGCCTTGTCTGCATTCCACACAACCTACCCCTTAACCCCCGCCCCCAACCCCCACCACACACACAACTCCTCCCCTGCCCCTGTGTTTGGATCGACCTTCCCATTGTTTCTTCGGCCAGGAACAAACATGTCTGAATACGTTATAACTCGGCGACATTCCAGACCAGCCGTCCTCATGGCCCCCATCTCCTGTTTTGGAGTGACCTGTCCGTTGTCTCTTCAGCCAATACCAATAGAGCTATGTACTGAAGAATTAATTAATTACATACAGATTGAATGTTTAGCGCTTAGGTGCGATCTTCATTCAGGAACAATAGATTTACCCTTCCCAGTGTCACTTCAGCCAAGAACAATAGATCTACCCTTCCCATCGTCTCTTCAGCCAAGAACAATAGATCTACCCTTCCCATTGTCTCTTCAGCCAAGAACAATAGATCTAACCTTCCAATTGTCCCTTCAGCCAGGAACAATAGATTTACTCTTCCCATCGTCTCTTCAGCCAATAATACTAGATCTAGCATACCCATTGTCTCTTCAGCCAGGAACAATAGAGCTAATCTTTCCATCGTCTCTTCCGGCAAGAACAATAGATCTATCATTCCCATTGTCTCTTCAGTCAGGAACAATAGAAGTATACTTCCCATCGTCTCTTCAGCCAGGAACATTAGAGCTATATACTGAACAATTGATTAACTATATACAGATTGAATGTTACGGCTTTTAGCACGTAGGTGCGATCTTTGTCGAGGATCTATATACGAAATTCCCATTGTCTCCTTATCCGGAAAGAATAGGTCTATGTACCCACGCCCCATTCAAATTAGTTTTTAAATATTCAGGAACATTTTGACACAGTAGTAGTAGTAGTAGTAGTAGTAGTAGTAGTAGTAGTAGTAGTAGTAGTAGTAGTAGTAGTAGTAGTAGTAGTAGAAGAGAGAGAGAGAGAGAGAGAGAGAGAGAGAGAGAGAGAGAGAGAGAGGGGGGGGGGGGGCATTTAGCTGCGATTATGCGTGTGGGTGAGGATGTAGTCAGCTCGCCTTCTTTGTCTGATGGGGAGACAAATCCTATTCACATAAGGGAAGGAGTAGTTTTCCTAGGTGACTAGTTCACAAATAATCAACTCGTAAACTTGATTATATACTTTTAATAAGTGAAGCGATAATATCAATTTCAAGGCAAGATTGCCAATAATAAAACGTTAAGCAAAGTTTAAGAGACTTTGATACTTATTTCAAAAATTGCTTAACAGCAATAATAACTGACACAGAGAGATTGAACGAGGTCTGTACCAGAAGTGATGACGATGGTATTTTATTCTGGCTCACAGGCCAGACAACACCCCCCCCCTCCATCTCTAGATAACGCCTCAGACAACAGTATATATACAAATCAATTACTACAGACAAATAGAACCACAGAGCTTGTCAAATCCTTACCTCGTATTTCTACCCATTTCCTGTCTGTTTATCCAATCAAACCATGCAGGTGATCTTGTCATAGCAGGCAAATAACCACCGCTAGCCTATGGCAGCAACAGCGTCCAGTCAAATTAGGTTCAAAATATTCAACTGAATGTTTATTAAATAGTAAAGACATACAATTCGTACCAGAACGCTTAGTCCGTTATCAATTAAGCATTCGTGACGAACTTATCTACGTCATGCATGCCGTAATTGAATATGACATCATCTTACACGTCACGGAGTTGATTATGACGTCATATGATTGATGGATAAACTATAAAGGTCCAATAGTTTGCTTATAAATAATTCTCGCTAAGGTGGTATGTTACCTTTACTGCTTATTTCATTCTTAGTGCATTTCGCTATGTAATTTCCCAATTCTCAAAGTCATATACGACCATGGACGATTTCACAAAGAGTTAATGAACACCTGCTCATGACTAAGTTGCATGTACTGACTTGCAATCCATGTCTCCGCAAATTAGCCATTGGTATAAAACTGGAATTTCCAACTTTTGTTAAGCTACACTATTTCAAACTGAACAATCTGATTCTGCACCGATTAGCAACAGCTTGCAACTTGATCAAATTGTTTTCATAAAGTTTGTTATCCGCATCGACAATAGCTTTGCTTTTGCCATCTATTAAACTAATGTTGATAAGATCATATATTGTGCTTTTCGTCATCTTGCAGAACCACATGGTGGTTTAATAAACACATTTAGAATATCATTGATTCATGTCATAACTGGTATCGTGGAAAAGGTTTTCATTTGAGTTATTAAAATAGACCATTGTTAGTGGTTCTCTAAGCCAGGCCAAGCCAAGCTTACACGACCAGAACCAATTCATTAACTTAGGCATATCTGAATAAATTTATCAAGTTAACTATAAATACTATTACCAGTTCTTCAGCACAATGACCTCTTATGCACACACAGTATTACGACATTAACCTATCACATAATATTGGAAAGTACTATTACATAAAGTCTTTTGCAAACATGATATGAACGCTATGCAATATCCAGGACTAACATATCAGGTGACAATTATAATGATTATTAATCAATAGCTTACTCAAGATTACCCCCATCAAGTACTAATTATTAAGCTCATTAATATGCCCATCCCATCTCCAGCAAAGCCCCACCCACACCTCGCTCGTGTTGGGATCGATCGATCCCTGAAGCCCCTGACTATCAATTTCTAGAAAACTATACTCGTAAGCTGTTAAATATTTTAAAATATTTTGGAACTAACTTGAGTGTTGCAGTTGCTGCCGACAGAGCTCAGTTAAGTTAGTTGCAAAATATTCAGCAGACTGTTTATTAAATGGTAAATACGTCAAATTTGTACACGTATGTGTGACTTAGTTGATTGTGACGTCATATGACGTCAGATAATAGATAGATAAACTGGAAAGGTCCATTGATCAGGTTGTTGCGACACCATGGTCACTTAACTCACTGTGCACTATCAACAGCAAACAACATACATCATACAACGGTATACCAAATTCACATAAATAAGCGACGATAGTATACAGATACATCATGTCCCAAATAATCCATAACTATTACAAAATGAAATGCAAATTAACACAAATAAACTATAATTAAGTTCATAATATCATAATAATCTATAACTAATATTATAGTTATACTCATAACTAATCGTCGTATCATAATAACATTCCATATAAATGAATATAATTTCTTTAGTTTTGAAGTTGAATTAGGGATACTTGGCTCAATTTCAATTTCACATAAAATTTTTAAATAATTTATACAGAATGAAATCAACACATATTAAGATTTAGTTTGCTTCATTGCTAAGACTCTACAGCCGCTTTAGAGTTAATAAGGAACAATGCCATATGTCGGTGAGCCTAAGACTATATCATTTTAATAATTTTATATTCAGGAATTCTGGTGTGAATGTGGTGATGTTTAACATATAAACAGATTTGTTGCCATCGTAAATTCAATAGAGGTATTGAGCCCTGTAGGTGGGGCTTAAAATACACCTTCCGTATCCTCTGCATGTCGTAAGAGGCGACTAAAGGAGGTAAGGGTGAGGTAACCCTAGCAGAAACCTCGAGTGCTGAAGACGGAGGTTCCAGGCCGCACGCGCACTCTAATAAACCATGGATCCACGCAATTAACGCTTATGATCATGTCAATAGTCACTTACAGGACTGGCAGTATGATCAGCGAACGAAAAGAAGAAAGAATAGAGGTATTCATTCCTATCTAAGCCCCGCCCATTCTAGCTATATCCCGCCCATTTCTAGCTATATCCCGCCCATATCTAGCTATAACCCTCCGATTCCTAGGTAAGCTCCGCCCCCATTGTACGCGCGTTTGAATAGATTTTAACACTTTAAAAATTGAATTCCAAAAGTGTCAAATTGGAAGAAGTGTGCTGAACTGTTGGATAATTTGAAACGAATTTCACTGGGAGCAGTCGATGCCATCCCAGTCAATTTATTTTCGGAAGAGTCAACATATTCTGAGTATATTTACGAGCAAATTGAGATTCTGTGAATTCCAGTTTCAAATTGATAAAAATGGATTGAAATGAGCTTACAAAGTGGTGGGAGCTTAGTTTAAAATGGGATGGTCATAGCTAGAATTGATCCCTTATAGACTATAATAATTAACTATAATCCTTCCATAGACAGCAACAGCACCCAGTCAAACAGTCAGGGAGTTCAGAGATCGATCGATCACAACACGATCGGGGTGTGGGTGGAGCGTAGCTAGAGATGAGGTCCATTCAATACACTCTTGATTATGTGATAAAATAATATTAGCATTACCATATTCCATCTATCTCATATTAATTAGGAACGTGCTGTCACGAATCCAAGTGGAGGCCTCCTCCCACTCGAATATTCATCAACCGAATAAGTGGCATTCATATACTGATCATCAAAAATAATCTGTGACTTCACTTCTTGAACAAGTCAACCACAAAAATCCATCTTCTGCCTTAGATGATCATACTCGCAATTAAATAGACGACGTGCAGATTCTGTGCTGTCAGAGATTCCGAGCTCTAGGGATTTCCGTGTTGTAGGATCAAGATATTGATCCGGTAGCTGAACTAGACTATCTATGGTGCCCACTACCGCCAATGGTTCAGAGAATACAATCTCAATGCTATAATAGGGAAAACAATCCTTCTCTAGTGAATGAATCGCTGCATCATTAATGTCTTTCAAAAAGCGTTCCCTCCTTCCATACGATTCACAGTAAGCGACCTTCTGACCAGAAGAAATAATCTGTGACGTCATCTCTTCTTTACGCCAAGATGCTTCACTGAGCAACCAGTCCGGTGGGGGTTTCATGAACAGATGAAGCACAAATAGTGTGCTGTCAGAGATTTGGCGCCTTAAGGATGCTCGTGTTGCATTATCGAGAAGTGAATCTGGCATCTGAAGCAGACTATCTCTGGTACCCAGTACGCGCCATCCATTACGAACCTGGTCAATCTCAAGGATATAATAGGGAAGATTTTCTGCTTCCTTAGCCATAATAGCGAAGACGAATAATCGCAGATTGTTTTATGTTCAGGAAACCTGCAATCAAATAAAAGATGTACTAACACCTTGAAACGGAAAGACAAAACACAAAATATCCTTTGCAATTTAAAGGGATGCTAATCTCATCTCAAATGTTGTATTGCACTGATAGATTATGGTTTATATATTCCATACCATTCATATCCTGTCACATTCCCTGTATCATAATTATATGCTTTGTAATATCATGTAGACTTTGAATAGTGACCACCACCATTTTCTCTCCTCATGCGATAGTGTGTGATGTCATGTGTGTCAATGCATTACATTCTTTAGTAATTTGAATATTTTGAAACAAATTTAACTGGAAGTTGTTGCTTCCAGTTAAATTTGTTTCAAAATATTCAACAGCTGACATGTATGATTTGTTTTTATACCACATTGCCACGCTATAGAGCATATACCGAGGCAGACACGCTATGGTTTTTTTCTGATTGGTTGAAAAGTAAATCATGACAGCTATCATAGGGTGTAGAAATGTATCAACATTTAGCTACTAAAACCTGAATATCTTTCGAATGTCGGCATGATAAAAAGCTAAAATGTCGGGGATGGATTATGACTGGCAAATTCTATTACATGAA
>CM067366.1:13390230-13634814 GCA_034401795.1 Chaetoderma sp. LZ-2023a | reverse complement strand
CTATTACATGAATGGTTAGTGGAAGATAAGATGAGATTTCCTTTAATATTTATTCATAGAATTATTATTCACATATGGCTGCTGCGTGTTCCTGTTCCACTTCCTGTCTGTAACAAAACCATCAGGTAGTGAGGCGTTCCAGGTGAAGGATAAGGACCAACATACAAAAAGAACATTTCCCCGAAACATTTCGTCTGAAAGAAATGTTTTAGCTAAATGTCAGTAGTTTACGTTGAATGTTTGACTGAAACAAATGTTTCTGAGCAAATGTTTTCGAAATCAAACCTGTTTGGTATTTCCTACCAAAAACAATTCTTTCCGACAGTGTGCTTTGAACGAGACAATTCTCGAAAACATTATTTTGCAATCAACCATTCAGCGCCAGGGTGAAATACTCGACATTTTGTTATCATGTCATTCACGTGAGTACTTCGCCATGGTGCTGATTGATTTATTGTAAATTAATGTTTTGGATAATTGTTTCGTTCAACATAATCAACGAAGTACAAGACAACAGCAGTTCCCCAAACAGCCTTTGAAGGCTATGACCATGGAGCGTATCCACGGCAGTACAGTCGACAGTTTCTATTTCAATACCGTTCAGTGAGTACAAGTGTGGCAGTGGACCTTTCCAGTTTATCAATCCACCAAATGACGGCATAGTCAACATTTAACAAACATACTGTCGAATATTTTGAGACTAATTTGACTGGGCGTTGTTGCTGCCACAGGCAGCCACAGTTTTCTGGAGATTGATAGTCAGGGCGTTCGGGTATCGATCGATCCCAGCACGAGCGAGGTGTAGATTGAGCTTAGCTATGGATGGGTTGGCATAGCTAAACGAGGAAAGGTCAATTTTCAGGACAAACTGATGATACGCTATTGCATACATTGACAATAGCTTGCGTCAATGCTGCTGATAGTAATGACAGCAACGTCATTCAATCATATTATTGTCAACAGAATTAGTACCCAATGGGATTACTACTAATTGGAGGTTTGATACAAAGTTGAATGAAAATTGTTGCTACAGCAGCGTTCAGTCTAAATATTCCAAGATAATTAACATAGTTTTCAGTTGAAACTTGCTGCGGATGTGAAGACCAATTTTACTGTAAGTTGTCGCCAACTAAACTACCAAGAACATTGACAAATTGTTATTCAGACAACGATCTGGCGTTCAATATTGTTATCTAAGTAGAGTGCGTATATGCCTAGATACTCTTTTACTGCACTATCAAAATAGTTAGCAAATTTAGTGTGCGTTCATTTCTATTCGATCAACGCATTTGTACCAATGAGCAATCTGTCAACGGAACGTACACACGCTCTTTGTTAATCATTCATTCTTGTCGAGAAAGCGTGTATAGGCATATGCCAACCTTACCTATACAGTATTATTGCCAGTCAACTGATTGAGTTGTTAACAATTCAGCAATGTTGTTGGTGACTTAGTAATCAACAACTTACATTCAAATTGATCGTCAAATCCGCAACAAGTTTCAACTGAAAGCTATGCTTATTTTAACGTTTTCTGAGACACGATTTTTTAAGTGGAAGTTCGGATGATGAGTGGAACACTGGTTGATGCTAAGTGTTATCCTGTTTACAAAATCGCAATGAAACTCAAAGCATATGTGTTGCACAATATACTTCGTTAGTTACAAAAGTTAGACACTGTTTGCTTGATTTGAAAAAAGACTTGCTGGAAATGTTTTCTAGAAAATCCAGAGCTACTTCTAGGAGTCGGGCGAGATGGCCATTTGGCTCAAGTGGCTGAGTATGTTTGTCGACTCTATAAACCACCAGATGTTTCTTATGATACAATATAGAGAGACATGAACTAGTTCATAATGAAAAATATGCCTTCGAGATGCTACCTCTAACTAGCGATGCACTTGGTTCGCATCTGCTACGTTCGAATTACAAAGCAAATATGTGGACACATACACACATGGTCTTAGACAAACAAGAAGAAATTGGTGGTTAGATTGGAACAGATGACGGTATAAAGAACAAATGGACCAGAATACCTTCTATGCTTTAATTGTTTAAAGAACAATAGAATGCAAGTGTGACAAGACAAGCCAGCTTTGTACACCAGCTTGTGGATGTGGTGCGGATGGAGGCTTGAGTTCAACATCTCTGCAGTTAGGTATACTGGACAGTGTATTTCCATTTGCCAGTTGGAGTTTCAATATTTTCCCACATTTCAAGAGTTTTCAGAAGAACAAGGACAGTAGAATCGCGACAGCTGTGGGTTCCAGCTTTCCGGATTGTCCATGGTTTTTTAGATATCCGAGATATCAGATATGTCACTCAAGTAACTGAAGTCATAATGAAATATGTCACATGTTTGCTGACTTCACAATCATAATGACGTCATAATTATAAGCTCCGTCACGAAAATAACAATACAAACAATTCATTATATTTTAATGACTTAATGCAAATTATTCAGAAAGCAAATAAGGTGGCATACATCATGGGCGATTTTCCTATCGATCTATTTAAGCAAAACTGGTCACCGCACAAGACTGAAAGGATTTCATGAATACTCATTATTTTTGCCCTGTAATCACCAAACCAACTAGAATCATTACTGATTCAACTGCAATCCATATCAATAAAATATTCTGCATTAATATTGCTAATACCTCTAATAACTTAGTAGCAGGAATGTCTGTAGCTGATACCGCTGACCATCTGATAATCTTCCTACTTGAAAAATGTCAAAATATTTAGCAAAAACTTTACAAGGTAGAAAACTACAAAATAACATATTTTAACCATACCAATATAGAACATTTTAACGAAAACATGGCACAAGTAAATTGGAACAAGGTGACAGCAACGCAAATATGTGAAGATGCCTACATCTTCCATAACCTCTGCACGTCGGTTTATGAAATGTCATTTCCATACAAGGAACCTTGCCACGCCCTGGCTAACTGCTGGACCGGTAGGTGATTGTGATATGAAGCATAAACAATGCCTTTAATTCATTAAGATCCAAACAAAGTACATTGAAATTCAGTTCAAAACATACAGTAGCTGAATCGATGTGACAAAGAACGGCCTGACTTCAATCACCTTTGGCTAAAGGCCCCAATGGGCATAGACTTCTGAACTTGTATACAGGCATCTGATTTTTTTGCAGCCGCCATCATTTATTTTTCGAAATGTCAACCGGGGGTTTGAACATCCTAAGTTACTCGTTACCAGTGGTACGTTCTATTCGCATTTGCAAAAATTATAATTTTCGCCAATATATCAATGGGTTCCGTTTGTCCGTCTGTCTGTCTGGATTGATACACCCGAATGGGACTAAACTTGGACACATGCAAGCATTGAATCAAGTGGATGGAGTGCAATGATATTGAGGTCATGAGACCAAATGTCAAGGTCACTGTGATCGTGGTATAAAACTATACTTTTCACGCTAACATTTGCGCTTAGCTCAGCATATCGTCTTTTATCTCGGCATGGCTTCACCTTATTGGAACTAAGCTTGGACGTATATGAAGCGGATGGAGTGTACAGGCATTGAGGTCATGATGTCAAAGTTCAAGGTCACTGTGGCCTTGATATAGAACTCTACTTTTCACGATTAAGTTTTGTGTTTAGCTTATATCTCGCCATGACTTCAGCCTATTGGGAAGAAAGTTGAACATATGATTACATATATCAACCAGATGGAGCATAATTATATTGACGTCAAAGGTCACGGCCACCAGGACCTTGATATAACACTCCATTGTTTCCGGTTGTTTTTTGGTTTTCGACTTATCGTTTTATATCTGACGATTGGTTCAACCTATTGTGACTAAACTTGGTCACATGGTTACATATATCAACCAGATGCAGTACAATTCTATTGATGTCAAGAGGTCAAAGGCCAAGCTCACTGTGACCTTAATATAAAACTCTATTCTTTTCGGGTAATTTTATGGCTAACTCAACATATTGTCTTATATCTCAGGATTGGTTCACTCTACTTGAATTTAACTTGGTCACGTGTTTACCTATATGAACTACAATGCTATTGCGGCAAGGGCATTGTGGCATTTCTATAAAATGCTGACTTTAACAGTTTGTTTCTGCTTAGCTCGTCTGGCCTTTATTTCAGAATTGACCAAATTATTGGAATTAAGTTTCGTCATATAGTTACCTCAACTAGGAGGAGCAACATTCAAACTTGTGTGGTCATTGTGATCTTGATAGAAAGCTATATTTGCATTTGCAAATTCAAAATGCCACGATTTTTTACAATATCCCGTCAGTTTAACACTGGTGTCTTGTTGGATGTTTCATTACCATCAGGAAGCTTTACAGACAGTTGGTGGTCGATCGATCCATGCACCCTCTGAATCTCATTCTCCAGAAAACTATACAGGCAAGCTGTTGAATATTTTGAAACTAATTTGACTGGGTGTTGTTGCTGCCTATGGTAGCAACAGCACCAGGACAAATTACTTTCAAAATATTCAACAGAATGTTTATTAAATAGTAAAGACATACAATTCATACAGCAACGCTTAGTCCGTTATTAATTAAGTTTTCGTGACCAGCTTAGCTGCGTCATTCATGACGTCATTGATTATGACGTTATCCTACATGTCATGTAGTTTATTATTACGTCATTTGATTGATGGATAAATTGGAATCCTTCATTAAAGGATTTCACCATGCCGATGACTCGTCTCAAATACTGACCAGTGCGCTTTGTCTCTCCATGCCAATGGTAATGTGTGATGGTGAAGAAAAGAAAGTCCCAAAGAGAAATGTGGACTTAATAACCCTACCTCCACCAAGAGTTTGCCTTCGCCAGCACATCACATACGTGGGACTGTATCACAACTATCAGGCAACGTCAAGTAATTACTGCTTAATTGTGTAGCTAATACCATCTCGACGCAAATCGTACGCATCAGCAACTCTACCTTTGAACAACACCTCCATATCGATACTGTGGAAGAATGTACACTCATCGCAATCTTAGGCCTAAGAAACCACCTGGACCTCGTTCAAGTCTGGGACCAATTGTGCTTTTAAACAACATCCAAAATTACAATGAATGTGACATTATCTCGTATCAGATATAAGATTGACAAATTTAGTGGAAATTGGCAGATTGCTTTTACGAGAGGATGTAGCTGCGCTGGCATGGTCATGACACAACAAATATTGGCATTAATAGTACCATCAAAGCATTGTGGCTTCATTTCATACCATCGAGAGACCACAGATCCTTCAATTTCTCCATCAAGCTGGCTACGATATTAAAGAACTACACCTTGTGCATTTATGGTAGAATGCTTTTCACGAAAGCCATACTGTGAAGCACAATGGATAGATATTTTTCCAAAGTATTTTACTAATCTATTGTACATAAGCCGTTCTATAGCAGTTTTGAGAAAAGTGGAAGTACTAGGACTGGTCGATAGTTAGTGATATGTTGTGAATTGTGGCGTGCTGATGTAATCTAGCTACTTGTGTTGCTTTAAATATGGTTGTTACACGTGCAATCTTTAATTCACACGGAGTAATTGACCTTTCCAAGTTTATTCATAGATCATATGACGTCATATGCGTCATAACTAACTAAGTGACGTGTATGCTGACGTCACAATCATTACATTACAAATGATTCCATTTGGCCCGTCTTTAACTCTTAATAGTCCGACACGTTGTACGAATTGAATGTCTTTACTTTTTAATAAACATACTGTTGAATACTTTGAAACTAATTTAGCTGGGCACCCAGTCCAATTAGTTTCAATATATTCAACAGCCTAGATTTAGTTTCTTGAAATTGAAAGTCAGGGAGTTCAGAGATCGATACCAACACGGACGTGGTGTGGGTGGAGCTTAGGTTGAGATAGGTGGGCCATAACTAAAAGTGATTGGTTGGCATTAGTATGTTAATTGTCCATTCATGTACTCGTTGCGGGGTTAAGATAATAACACTATGTCACGCGTGCTTGTCCATAGAAACGAATGATTATTGATAGTTACTTGTAAGATAATCTTTGAAATCATTGTTAGAATTGCACTTGATCCTTCCAGATAGCTTAGGTACATTGTTTACAAAATTATCATTATAATTATTTGTTATGGCATGGCTATCCGTAATTACCTTATTGTCGTAAATGACCTTTGACAGCTGTGGTTTATCATCATCCTTGTTCAGAATAGATGTTATTATTTTCCATGTTGTAGTAATGTCATTTTTGCTTGTTCAGATTTCTACTGGTCATGCATTTTGGCACTATTTATTGTCACGTAGAATCGTCTCATGTAGCTTTTGAATTGGATTTCATTGTTTTATTTGAATCTTAATGAATTTAAGGTAAAGATTATGGAAGATGTTGTAGGCATGTTCCAATCTACGTGTGCCACTTTTTCGTTAAAATGTTTTATATTGGTATGACTAAAATATCTTATTTTGCATTTTATCTATCTTGAAATGTTTATGATGAATCTTTTGAGATTTTTCAAGGCGGATGATTGGCAGATGGTCAGCGATATCAGACACAAATATTCCTGTCTCCGAGTTATTTTAGGCGCATTAATAATGTTATTGAAGAATATTCATGAGTCGGATGGTTGTCTCATAGCTTGAAACAAAGCATGACCTGCTATAAGCACACGTTTTACGAAATGACCGGCGATTTAGCCACATCATCATAACGACTAGACGGTTGCACAGATTCAACTTCGGAGACCAAACAGGTCGGGACCCAGTCTATCACCGTAGTGAATTGTATACGCATCACTGTGGGTCGTGTTGATTTTGATATCATTTAACCCTTGTATCACTAGCTGTGATACAGACATTAAAATCAACCCGATCCAGCCAGTAGTTCTTGTGATATCAGCATCTACGCAACGTCAGCAAATTCTCGTCAACATTTTGTGTGCGACTAATTTGAATTTTACGACGAATTAACCGGGGGTGGGGTGGGGTGGGAAGGAACTATTTTTTTGTTAACTATTTTTCATATACTATGAGCTGTATATTATCAAGATGTGGATGAAATAATATTGTCTGGTATGTGTGGCGTATTGTCTGGTATGTATCGTGTCCTTTCAAGATTCAAATCTTTTTATCGCCAAATTTTGGCGAAAATTACTACACTAATGGAGGCACTCATCACACGCGAGATTCTTTTATCGATCTCGTATCGAAGGATATCTCGCGAGGCACGATCGAATGATGGTCTACGAGTCGACCTTGCTACCAAGTTCAATTTCACTTTTATTCTCCGAGGCATATCAGGACCATGGCTACGTGCAGATGGTGTGCAGATGCCTGATGCCGAACCAGTGTTGATTATCGGCACCGAATATATATTGTACACTAATAGTTAGTTAACTAGAGAACATTTACTGAATTAACTGTAAATCTGCGATGACTGGACATGAACGGATGAATAAGTGTTCTGCTAAGGCTCTATAACACTGGCTAGAATCTGGCCAAATTTGAAGGCAATCGGAGGAAAACTCTATGAGAAAAACGCTGTTCAAGCATGGCTCCCATATGTTTACTATGGAGGATATGTGGCACGGAAAAGTTGCTTTCTCGAAAACTGTTGGATGGATCAACTTTAAATTTGACACCGAGTAAAGTCAATATATCTCCTAGAAGTTGACCAAATTTCAGGTTGATCGGAGGTAAGAGAATTATGGCGGCCATCTTGGGGAAAAGAATTTCACAAAAAAAAATTTCACCAGGAGTTGAATTTGGAAAAAAGAAATTTTTGAAAATTTTTGTACCAAAATGTGCACCTGGTCACCATTTTAAAAAACAAAAGGAAAAAAATTTGCAAAAATATTTTTCTGAATTTTTTTTTTCATCCAATCATTCATTTCTGGGAAAAAATTAAAACTGGTACCTTTTATGCCAAGGGGGCGTGGCCTCCCACATGGGCAATTGCGCACCTGGGCGTGGGACCCATTCAGGACACTTCTGGTAACATCTGGACTAAGTCCGATCAAAACTCTAGGCGTAGTCGCAGTTTAAAGATTTCCCCATGCATTTCCTATGGGAGTCTTTGGCCCATTCAAGGGCAGATAACTCAGAAAGTAGAGGGCGTAGCCAAAATAAAAACAAGAGCAATAAAGATCCCCCTGGGTATCAGAAGTTGGCCAAGTTTAAAGTTGATCGGATGAAAACTGTAGGAGGAGATTGTTACCGAGAAAAAGAAAGAAAGAAAGAAAGAAAAAAAGAAAGAAAGAAAAGAAAACAATAATCTGCGATAGATTGCAGATTAATTAAAGGAAAACTACCTTTATTTTATACTACTCATTCAGGTGAAAGAATTTACCACACATAATCCATACCAGACATTTTAGCTTTTGATCATGCCGACAATGAAAGCTATTCAGGCTTTAATATCTAAATGTTGATATATTTCTACAGCCTATGATGGCTGTCATGATTTACTTTTAAATCAATCAGGAAAACCCAGCGTGTCTACCTCGATATATACGTTCAGTCATAGAGGTGTCATCTATAGCTTGGCGATGTGGCATAAAAGCATCAATACGGGTAAGCCATTGAATATTTCTGAAGCTAATTTGACTGGAAGTTGTTGCTGCCAGAGGCAGAATTAGTTTCACAATATCCAATAAGATGATTATGTATGTATGATTACTGTATTCTACTGCTGTAAGTAGTAGAAACATCCTACAGCTGCAGTCAGTCGTTCTTCGCTTTTTCCCATTGTGTCTTGTCCTCAGCCGAATTCCTTAGCTTCCTCCGGTCCATTCTTGACTTGAGTGTACCAAGTCCTGCTTTCTTGAGGGCACCTCGTAGCACGCTTAGCAGATTTATGCAATGGCGTCCTCTCCTGGCTTTGTATTTGCTGGCTCCGTGTAGGGCGAATTCCAAGGGTCTCTGTGCTGGTGTCTCTTCTGGCATCCTTAGCACATGGCCAAGCATGAGGACCATCTTTGCTGGGCGACTTTTACAGATAGCGGCAACGTATTACACAACTTGTATAGTGCATCGTTGGAAATTATGCTGTCTGGTCATCGGTGTCCAGTGATGGTGCGTAGGTGTTTGCAGTGGCAGGCATCAAGTTTCTCTAGAGCTGCCTTTGGAGCTGCCAAGCAGTTACAGCTACACAGCATCAAGGATACGCAGGTTGCATTGTATAAACGTAGCCTCTTTATCATGGGCATCTTTGATATACGAATCCAGAGCTTCCAGAAGGACTGGAAAGCTATGTTCCCCATGACTCAGCGTGCAAAAATGTCAGCAGTACTGCAAAGCAGTGAACCCAGGATTTTACTTTTCTTCCATGGTTCGCCGCCACGAAGTGGGTCATCATTTTCTATAGTTTCATGCTTTGTCGATAGGTATATGTGGGTGAACTCTGTTTTGGATTCATTCATAAAGATATTCTCAATTTTTAGCTTACTTGCAGCTTTTGGGAGACGTTCGTCAAGGGGTTTCTTTTCCGCGTCTATGAACTCCACATCGTCGGCATATTCCATCTCTAGTGGCATGCCCAGTATTGACGCTGGGGGGTTGGTCCTGTGGAACTTTTCCGCACAGATTTCAATGCAGCAGCGTGGTAGCAGGTGAATAGCACCGTAGATAGACCATCTATCGAAGATATTTCTGGAAGATATTTCTAGGAGCAAGTACAGGCTAATGTACTTGCTCCTAGAAATATCTTCCAACCACCCCTGCCTGTTAAATTTGATGAAAATCTACTTTTTACATTATGCTATATGTGCACAAAACTTAATTATGAAACCGCTTGCTAGCACAATGATGACGAACACAGCTTAAATGGTACATGGACAGATCCTGACCTTTCTAAAGCACCCCAACTTGGTTATAAAATATGTACTATATTCGAAGTTTGGAATTACTCACAGTAACAAGATATTTGATGGTTACATCGATAAATTCTTAAAATTAAAAACAAGAGACCTCTGGTCACCCAATTGAATGTGAGACTGGGGAAGCACGTGAAAACACGTCAAGGAGTACTTTGAAACAGAGGGGATATCCTTAAATTATGATTGTATCTCAAAAAATCAGAAAATGCGTTCAGTCTGGAAACTTTTTTTGAACAGCTGTTGGGGATCTCTTGCAAAGCAAAGCTTTTTGAAGAGTCAGTATGTTACGTCAGCTAAGCAAATGCGAGATCTTTTCATGGATTCAACCAAAATTGTTAAGGATGTGATGTGCTGTAATGATAACCTGTTATCAATGTCGGTAGGACCTGCAGAAGATTTTGACCAAGCGCCACGTAATACGAATGTAGTGATCGCTGCTTTTGTAATGGCACATGCACGGTTACATACATCTATTCGTCCGCTTCATAATTTTTCATGACAAGTACAAAATGCACAGGAATAGCGCATTGGAAACAGCCGTAGAAATTGAGAAGTCGTTGAAAGATGGTTATTAAATTCTGCTGCCTTTTGCAGAGGTTTCCCTTTTACCGTAACCTGGATGCGCATGTACGTGAGCGTTCATCCTGATTACATCATAGGAATTTGATTGTAGCTGGAATCTAGGCCAATGTGATTCCCCGAAAATGACCAAAGTGGGTGCTTGGTCGCTCCCGAGTGTATATAAGGACGTCTGCTCCTCAGAATTTTCACCCTGGTTTCACGGCCACCCAAGTGTTAAGAATTTGTGGACACGAGCAAATAAGTGACCAAAACATTAAATCATCAAGGTGGCCAGAATTAACTAGTATTGCGTTTGACAACGTATTTACTTCTTGGTTGGCATTTGCTTGGAAAAGCAATCACAATCAGAAGTGACCAACGACCAAAATGGGTCGTTATCTACATTGAAACTTGGTCAATTTTACCGCTGAATTTGGTCCCATATTGCTTGGACAAGCAATCATATCGGATACGACCAACGATCAGCATTGGTCATTTATTACACGACACTTGGGATTGATTATCACTCCTGAATTTGGTACCAATTGCTTGGATAAATAACCACAATGGGATGCGACCATCGACCAGGATTGGTCGTTTGTTTACGTTGTACTGGGTCATTCTAAATAAACTAGTAGCCATCTTGGAAAGGCGACCACTGACTGTCAAAAGCGACCAACAATCGGGATCGATTGGTCGTGTGCCTGTGCAAGCTAAGGGCATTAGAATATCATCAACATCAACTGGCCTAACTTATTCACCCATCTATGATCCACGACGACCAATCGGGATTGATTGGTCGTCCATACAATATAGCCATTAGTGTCATCATAATTCGTCTGCTATCAGGGACAGAGGCTCCATTCAATTCACGCACACTTCCTCCCGCAGAGAATTATATTGGCGTTGCTATTTATACGGCTGGATTGATACGTGCATTCATTCAACTGATTGCACTCTTGTGATACTATTTCAGTGGCATATTGAGGCTAACTTCTAAAACTTAGAAGCTTGTAAACTTATCAGATTTAGTACTGATTAGTCTACCTACTTACCTTCACTATTATGTAATCCGTTCCATTTGACAGTTGCTGTCAGTCGTGCGTCAGCTGATAGCTATTCAGCATTTGTTGGAGAATAAATTGTCCATGTCGGTTATTTAAATCCATCTCTTCTTAATTGAATCCATGAATTAATTGTCCATCCTTAGATTAAGTGACCAGTCCATCGCAGCTAACACGTTGCTGCTGGTGTTTCTAATGCTCATATAATATCAGCTTACAACAACCACCGCATGCATCTCTATGCAAACAGCGATGTTCTGACAGTGAGTTTCTCATGTACCACAACAGTTAGGGCGCTGGGTGTGAACTAATTTCATGCACAGTAATAGACAGGACGTTGTCTATCAAATTAAAGCAACGCAGTCGCTTTAAAGGAATACTTCAGTCAATAGGGTTATGCGTTTATTGATTAATTGGCATATTCTGCTGACTGGACGTTTCTTTGAAAGGAGTGTGTTAGCAGGCAGCTATAATTTCATCACCATTACAGCATATTTAAAGGGACACTATAGTCAATGCTATTGTATTGATGAGTGCATGAATGTACATTTTACCAATTAATCTCATTGACTCGGTGCTGCTCTAAAGATCTGTGTCAGCCCAACATAAGCCGTTCTGAATGAGAGGGTACGTGTGAGGGTGAGACGGAGCCTAACATCTGGGATCAATACTGACACTGACAAATATTAAACTTTCATATTGGGTCAATTATCTATCGGTGGTCGAGGTCAATCAGTGATATTCAGAGCTGTTATTCTAGCAATTGCAATTCTCACCAGCATTTATACACTACCACAAAACCCAGACCGGCCGCACTACAGTATGATGAGCCATGGTGGTAGTGATGATCTTCCTAAAATTAATGAGATTGGTAACTCCATCAGACTTCCACAGCCATACTCCCTCCTCATGGGTACTTTTAAAGGGGTCTACCTATAGGTGATTAACCCTTTCCCTGATGAGTATCCTATATCTCGCTCAAGTCCAGAGGCAACAATTTATGAAAACTGTTGAATATTTTGAAATTACTCTGACTGGAAGCTGACAGACGAACAATACAAACATTAAATTACATGTTTCGAAAGATCCAACTATTGCACATTACAAATATAAATATATAAATAATAGATTACTAGAGAACTAGATGTGTAATATAAGCAATGAATTTTGCCATGGACTCATCAGCGAAAGGGTTAGTAGGCTTCTATAATAATTGTCTTGAGGTTCTTTTTGTATGATTTTTGGTGATAATCTGTGTGCGGATGTCTGTTTCTTTGTTGTTCCATAGGTGTATTGCTTTTGTTGATGGCTTTTGTCTGGAGGCTTCTGTGCGGCAGAAGGTTGTATGCATATTTGTTCGTGACCATGTGTTGTGTTCGTGACTGTGTGTCTTCATTATTCTTGAAGAGGTTTAATAATGGGGTTGGTAGATTATTGTTATAGAAGTCTCTGAGGATGGAGTATAGTTGGAGCTTTCCTATATCTTCAAGCCTCAATAGTTTTTCTGTTTTAAAAACATTTTGACCTGCTGTTGATTGTGAAAATATCTTTATAGCATTTTTCTGGTGTCTTTAATTTTTTTAGTTTTAATGAGTAAGTCTTGGTCAAAATAGTGTTGCAGTATCTGATTTGCGGTAATATTAACATGCTATATAGCATTTTTAAAAGGTGTTTTGTTAAGTAGCTTTTTAGTCGATGCATAATACCAATGATAATAATACCCCCCCCCCTCCAACTCCAAACATTCCCAGTAAGATGAATAACTGAATGAAATTAAAAAGAAAGCGATACATGATTTCCTTCCTCCATGACGTATTTATTCATGGAATGCCCGAATCAATCACTCTTGGATATTTCTGAACTCACTCCAAAAGTACATACCCAGACAAAAGACATATTCTAAACAGAACCATGACCCATTCTACCCATGATATATTTCTGTCCTGCCAATGAGGTATTGCCCTTTTTCCTGAAGGATAATGTGTCTTAGGGCATTGCTGGAATATTAAACATATTGAACTAAGCATACTCACTCACTCTCAAGGGGGCAATCAAACAGTGTTGCCATTTATCTTTCTTTTTTCAACCAGTGAGAAAATATTTACATATAAACTGCCAGGTTAATATGATAATGTTATAGCAGGCATGATTGATAGAGCGTTTTTATGATTCCATGATGCATTATGCATGCATGCATGCGTGGTAGGGAAGAGATTAGCTTTTCTCAACCTTCAGTCATCATAGTTTTCAAAATATTCAAAGCTTCCACATAGACATATCTAGTCTTTTTTCACTCATATTAGTTTCTATATATTTATCAAACATGTTTATGATGTAATACATTGAACCAGTCATTTCAGTAGTCTTCTCATCATATGAGGAAATTGATATTCCCAAGATCGCAGAAAACTGATAGTATTTTTGAAAAAATAAACTCTGTCGTTGATAAAACAGTGCTAATATGGGGGAAAGAGTAATTATGAAAATATGTCAACAGAAAAAAGACCAGCTATTATTTAGGATTTTATTCAATATAGACCACAGTTATAATATACATAGAGTTTTTATACAGTAGAATATATATATATATATATATATATATATATATATATATATATATATATATATATATATATATATATATATATATATATATATATATATATATATATATATGATAAACCTATTTTAATGGAAAAAATATTCAATATTATTTATCCCAAAACTGATAAACAAGATGTCTAACTTCACCCCACCAACATGTTCTACACATACATAATAGATCCTCAGCATGACAAGCCAGGATTGGAGATCCTTTCAGAGATTGTAAAAATTCAAAGATACTGATTCTCTGAGAAGCGACTTCAATGTAAAGTGAAACGCTATCAACAATGTTAAGATAATAGTCAACACCGAGACAGGGATGTTCACGTTGACTCCCATGACCAATCAGACAGCCATTACATTCTTCCATTGCTATCCTATCTATTAGACCAGATAGCATTTCAGCATAGATCAGTTTTATCTTCTTCAGCACAATCAAACTAGGACAATAGTGCCAATGTAGTCCATGGCGAAGCTCTATAAATGTCATTGGATGATTACATAAGCAACAGCTTTTGAAGTTTTTACTGTTCTTAGAGTCACGTTTCTTAGTTCCATCTTCTTTAGCAGGTGAACCACTACATTCAGTTGAAATTAGGTCATTATAATCACATTCAAAGTCACTAAAATTAGGCTTGAGATAATCAAACCATTTATGTTTAGTTCCACGATGTGGTGGTGTGAAATGGTCCAGCTGTTTATAATCCATTTCGCTAGTCAACGGTGGTGAAGGTCATGTGTCACGTATTCCAATCAAGTGTTCCAGTATCTCCCTAGGAAATGAGTACTTAAATTCACGATCATATAATCTACTACATCTTATAATCATGTCATCATTTTCTATACTAATACTACGAAAGTCATCAACTGTTCTAAAATACAAGTCACTTTGCTGATATCTCTCGTGTATTATAATACAATAGCATGCCATCGCTCATGTTTAAATAAACAATATAAATACATCCGACGACACGGTTCTGGGGCTTTTCCAAATAATCCAATTAGTTCCTCACATGCTTTATCACCTTTTAGACTGATTCCCTTTTCACCAACATCGATTGTTTTGTAAACATTTCTTAAGGATAGATCATCAAATCTTTCCAATTGAGCTTGAACCATTTCATGTTATTTTCTTCTTCTTAGGAGGAGGAGGACAGCCAAGCTCAATTTTATCAGCTGCATCAGTAACCTTGTTTATCAACAAAACCTTTTTCGATGATGTTTCTAAGTCAGATGATGTAGCACCCAATTCCAACGCAACTATAATATCAGTTATGTTAGTCTTAACACATCACAAGTCTGGCATGCTCAAATGAATACCGTTACATGTAGGATGGTGGTCAGAATCCAATTCTGGTTTCAAAAATCTTAGAATGTCAACACCTGGAAACTTGTCACATATAGATATCTTGGCTCCATCAACTAATATTCGCTTGTAATCTCCAAATGATCCCTCACAACGTTCCTCCAATTCAGATAAAAGCAAACTAAAGTCATAAAAGGCACTTCCATTAATATAAATGCCATGCATAGTAAGATAACCGTCAGTATGAAATTCTCTAAAGTCTGTACATTTCTCACCAATACTCTAAGATAACGATTATTAAATAATGTCAAAGTAAAAAAAGAATTCCTCAGGTATCTTTCAACTTTTCCAGCCATGCTGAATTTGTGTCTATATACTTTTCAGAAAAATGCTGATCTATCTTCTTTTTTCTCTATACACAATTCTCATATAACCTATAAATACAAATTATTCCAACTTTTATAGAAAGCATCAAAATATAGTCAGCATAAAACCAGAAATGGGTGGCATCCCTAGCTTCCATTGGAAGGATATGTAATGGCTTCAAGTGCGGATGGGAAGTTCTCACATGGTGAAATGGCTTTGGGACCAACCGTTCCTACAGTTTCCTGTCCGGAAGTGGAGTTTCTGGTCCATGATCTTGTCACATCAGAAATGGGTGGTGTCCCTAGCTTCCAATGGACGGATGTGTAATGGCTTCAAGTGGGGATGGGAAGTTCTCAAGTGGTGAAACGGGTGTGGGCCCGTCCCTACAGTTTCCAGTCCGGAAGTTATCTTGTCAAACCAGAAATGGGTGGGGTTCATGGCTTCCACATGAAGGATGTGTAAAGCCTCCAAGTCGGGTGGGAGGTTCTCAGGTGGTGAAACGGGTTTGGGGACACCCATTCATACAGTTTCCGGTTTCTTCGGGAAGAATGTGTAAAGGCTCTTTGTATGGCCATATATGGTAAAATAAAAGGGCAAGGGGTGTGGCTTAATATTTAAGTTTGAAAAAAGGAGGCGTAGCGTAATATTTAATTTTGATGACATCACAACCCATTTATCGGCTCAGCCAATCAAAAGTGGCCGCCTCCCGAAGCCCATTAACTACTGTTGATATCTTAGCATGCCAACAAATTTTAGTTATTTGTTTCTAAAATAATCTCCCTTACATTCAAGACCCCTGGAATGATTGGCTCAGTGAGTTTCTTCTCATGGCCTGCAAATGGGTATTTGTAAAGACCACGGCAAAGGCTGATTTTTGTCGGTTTGGCTACCAAAGGGTTAATGTAACACTTGGACTAAACGTTGTTGCTGTGGTAATCAATACGTTGATTTTCATGAGAATGAACAATATTCATACGATCATGTCTTAAAGAACCACAATCTTTTTGGCCCCAAGACACAGGTGGTCACTCGAGCACTTTTGACTATACAATCTATTCAACAAGTGCTCTATAATTGTCAAGGTCCTTTCAAAGCAAGTAGTGTGATTTTCGTAAGTATATATATCCACTTGCTCAGTCTATAAGGTTGTTAACTCCATTCATTTAGAAATCTCTTAATCCTTTAGTTGTCAAGATTGACTAATTGAATGTTGCTAGATTATGCATCATAGCTGCTCCGTCAATGATCTTCACTTCAACCTCTGGACAATCAGCTGCACGAGCTACTAATGCTTCCAAACATCCAATCAGATCTGATTTGCTGCCTTGGCGCATTGCGTTGCTCTCAGCAAGTGATGGGGGCCATGGATGATTCTCATGCTCAAAGAATGACTCATGGTCTCCGTCTCTGGATTGGCAGGAAATGTACAGTCTAGAGAATAACTGTACATCTCTTTTCATTGCAACAAGCTTCTTGTTGGTTCTGGTACTCTTCCTCTGTTTTGAGTTGAACAAAGCCAAATTGTTCTTTTGGATTGGGTCATATACCGATTTTGATGATACAGATAGTCGATCTGCGACGAATACGTGGTACTGTCTGATGCCTAGTTCTTCTGCTGTTCGGATCGCATTCACTACAGACTCGGACATAATGACTTTTGTATCTAGTCACCAAGTCAAAACTGTCATCTAAGAATGGCTTTCCTATTTCCTCGATTGCAGACCAATTGTTTTGAGTAGCGAAAACTTGTCTCTAAAATGTTCCGCCCAGAACATGTGTGTACAAACGTTTAGCATATACTACTAATTTACAAATGTTACAACGACGACGACGACGACGACGACCACCACCACCACCACCACCACCACCACCACAACAACAATAATAATAATAATAATAATAATATATTTTTCAGCATGTTTATCTATTTAGTGTTGTAATGGGTAAAATCATAACCAGTGACCCAAGAAACCCTTAATTTGACATCAATTCCAGCCCTCTACTCCATCTAGAACTTGAGTAATGCAGATTTTCCGCTGGGAAGGCGGCCATTTTGAAGCCGCCATTTTGAATGGATTCCCTTGGTTGGTAGAATCACGTGCCACCGCATCTAATTATGTTCAGCATACCTTTAAACCACCTATATGCCAAATTTCATGCTTTCTGCCAGAATGGAACATCTTACCTCAAAGTTGTTACGTATCCGCCCCACTATAACTGTCTCACTGCTGCAAGCCAGTGCAGCCAATAATTTCAATTTTCAAATGCTCCTGACTTGTTGAATATTTTGAAAACAATTCGACTGAAAGTTGCTGGCGGCTTAGCCACCAACAACTTTCAGTCCAATTGTTTTCAAAATATTTATCAGGTTCAGAGATATAACCTTTGGAATATGTCATCTGCAAAAATTCAGCAGTCAGATGGTGACTAGAGGATCAAATACAATTGAAGAAAATGGTCTCTAAAGGCAGGTAGGTGGTCTTTATAGCTGGTTATTCACCCACCACTACACAATCCATTTAACACATGCGCATCTGGCTGAATTACCAAGTTAGCAGCAGGGGTAGGGTGAGCAGGAGTTGATTTAAGGCAACAACAACTTTCAATCAAATACATTTCAAAACATTTTTCAGAGCATAGATGTCAGCGCACATAATACATATCTTAAATAGTTAGGCGGTGATGGAAAGGTTAATCTGTTAATTGGAGTTTAGTCCACTTTGGCAATAAAATCGGACATGATGATAAATCAGTGGACGGTGGGAACAAACCTGTATTTAAGTGAGATTGCAAATATTTAAGGGGTGATAACTCTGGCATTTGACGTCCTATCAGTTTCATTTTCACAACACAGATATTAGATGCTAGCATTAGCATTGTGACCAAGGTTGGTGTCAATCCGTCAAGAAATAACAAAATGAGCCGCCATTGTTGGTGACGGACAGACAGATGGATGGATGGACATACAGAAGATGGACAGGGTCATCGCTATACAACAGCTGACTGACAAGTAGGCTGAGTTAAGGAAACCAATCTCGGCTTTTAAATCCATCAAATAAAAAAATTGAATATGGCAGCCAAACACGCTAAAATTTGATTGGTCTACGGCAGCCATTTTTTTACCTATCAACTTCCTATGAACAAACTTTAATGGTCCTTAGTCCATAATCATATCCCCAAAATTTCAGCCCGATCCGCTCAGCGGTTCTGCAGAAGTCATTTTCACGAAAACTAGGTCATCCAAGATGGTCGCCGAACCAGTTGGCCAATCAAGTTCCTTCGAACAAACTTGGTTCGGCTTTTGCCCTATATGATATTTCATGAGTTTTGAATCAATCTACCAAGCGGTTTCAGAGATTTTTAGAAGTTTCTAAAAATCGGCCAAAATCCAAGATGGCCACCGGCAAATTTGGCAAAATCAACTTCCTTTGAACAAACTTAGATATGTATGCCCTATGGATGCTTCCTGCCACATATGATTGAAATCAGCATAGCAGTTCTTGATTAGTCCTTTAAAGAAAAAGTTGATGGACGGACGGATAGACGGACGGATGCCAGACAGACGATGGACAGTCGCCACGGCATAAGCTCACTTGCCATTCTGGCCAGGTGAGCTAATAATCAACATCTTACCTTGAAATTAAGAATCTGGAAATACCTGGTTATAAGTGTTCAAAGGCGAGTACAAATTGCACGAAGATGAGTTAGAACAGAGGAATGCAGTTTTAGCTATGCGCTGCCCATCTCTAGCTAAGCTCCACCCACGCTTTGCCAGTGTTCGGATCGATTGATCCCTTCACTTTCTGAATCTTAATTTTCAGAAAACTATACATCTAAGATGTTGAATATTTTGAAACTAATTTGACTGGGTGCTGTTGGCAGCAATAGCATCCAGTCAAATTAGTTTCAAAATATCCAACAGCATGTTCATTAAATAGTAGACATATACATCGTACAACCTGACTGAACAGTAAGCATTTAAGAAGGGCTAAATTGAGTCATTCATAATGTAATTGATTATGACGTCATCCTACATGTCACGTAGTTGATTATAACGTTATACACATGTATGATTGATGGATAAAATGGATTCCTCAACTGACGGGGTGGGGGTGTATAGTGAGAAATGGATCGGTGCACCTATTGATCAAGCAGCTGCCAGTCAATCATTCGGCCAATCATGAGATTAACCACACGTAGATCGCAAAAGACAATCGTACTAACATACGCCCACTCATATTGTTTCGCCGATATGAGAGCGTAGTGGGAGAGCGAGGCTGTGCGATAGGACAATGCCCAAAGACACACATCGTGACTTTTACTGGCGCAGCATCATTATGTAAGGGCCCTGCCTGCCTCCCCCCATACCCCTATGTTACCCGTTACAATGGCAGACAAACACACATGATTATACATCAGTTTATTCAGCAACAACACATAGATTAAGTTATCGTTACAGAATGCGCGTACCGTAAGTATATCAAAAATAAAATTGATCAAACTGGGTCACGTGACCACAGCCATAAACATGATTAGCTAATATTGAAAGCTAATAACCTACGAAAACTAATGTACTGTTGATAAATACCACGCGATCAATGATTTATCCTCGCACATATAGCGAGTGTATGTCGGTATAATTAAATCTGAGCTCTTATTGTTACACTTATATAATGGATGGATCCAATCTGTCACTCAAGTATCTGATGTCATAATTAATTACATGTATGTCACCTGTTAGCCGCTGTCACAATCATTATGACGTATATGTCTCACATGAAGACCAAAAACTTTGTCATTAGTGTACGACTTGTATATCTGTGATGAATTTGCAATTTAATAAACATTCTGTTGAATATTCTGAAACTAATTTGACTAATTTAGATTAGGCGAATTCAGATTTCAGTTTCAAATCCAGTCCAACATACGCAAAAAGGTGGGTGGAGCTGAGCTAGAAATGGGCGTGGCATAGCTAGACTGGATCCCTTCTCTATTCTTATATAAGCCAGGCTAAAGTCATTCAAATAGATACAAAGGAAATAGAAATACTCAGCAAATTATGTTTCACGATATCTATCCAGAGGGATCCATTTTAGCTACGCCCCGCCCATTTCTAGCTAAGCCCCGCCCATTTCTAGCTATGCCTGCCAATTTCTAGCTATTCCCTGGCCATTTCTAGCTACTTTTACCTGTGTGGGAATCGACTTGACGCTTTGAAACCTGAATTCTCATAATCTACATTTCAATACAGTTAAGCTGATAAATATTTTTAAACAAAGTTGACTGGCCGATGTTACTGCCATAGGCAAGTGAAATTAGTTTCAAACTATTCAACAGAATGTTTATTAAATTGCAAATTGATAAACGACATACAATTCGCGCAGTTCGTGGCATACTTTTCAATTTCTGCGACTGAAGTTTGTAATATGTATCAATACTTTAAAACTGAAGCTGGCCAAAATTTGCATAAGAATAGAAGACTATTTTTGAAATTTTACAACTGGAGTGACCGGCTCAGTAACTGAGCAAGTCATTCCACCGGTAAATTTTCAAAAACCGTATTCTATTCTTCTGCAAGTGGACATTTTCTATGAGAAAGAAATTTGAGAATTCCACAATTTTTCTCACTTATGTCGATGCAGTGTGGAAATTATTAACATATTTAAAGAAATCAAATCTGTTGAACAATTTTCAGGGCAAGACAATTTTTGAAAAATTTTCACTGGCATGACTGTTTCGATTACCATATTGCAACAGGCATTCCAGTAGTAAAATTTCAAAAATAGTCTTCCCTTGGTCGGTACATAGACATTTCCCAAGACCACTGCAAAGGGAAGTTTTGGTTGTCTTGTCCATTACAGAGTTAACTGTCACGCTATTGCAAGCCACCAAACAATAAGCTTAATGAGAAAAAACTCTTCAATTGCTGAATATTTTGAAGACATTTTGACTGAAAGTTGTTGGTGGCTTAGCCACCAAAAATGTTCAGTCAAATTGTTTGCAAAATATGTAGGGTCCAGAGATATAACCCAAATAAAATTAAACTCATTCCAAATTATTACCTAAACTATCGCTCTCATCAAAATGAAAGCGATAAGTCTATGCTTCCTGCATATTGAACAAACTTGGATCTCTAGACGCTAAGGATGCTTCCTACCAATTATAATGGAAACCGGCCCAGTGATTCTTGAAAAGATGGCATCTACAGGAAAAGTTGATGGACGGATGACAGACGGAAGACATACAACAGACAACGGTACTGTCATTGTCACAAACACGCAGAAAGGGCCAACTAAGCCCTATGTGGTATGTCAATGCTGGAACCATCACCTGTTTTGTAGACACAGAACCAGTGCCAGAATCTCAAAAACCACAAAACCGCAGATTTATGAAGAATCAGCATTGGAAACATCTATCTTTACATAATAAGTCACCTGAACTCAGAAATACGTCTATAGTTGAGAACAGTATTTGAAGATGGTACCTTTACGACTACATCGGTTATCTCCCTTAGAGACAATCGTTTTAATCCTTTAATAGACAGCAACAGCTTCCAGTCAAATTAGTTTCAAAATAGTCAGCAACACTTTGAAACTAATTTCACTGGGACATTTTGCTGCCTAAGGTATCAACATCTTTCAGTCAAATTAGTTTTAAAATATTCAGCAATATTTTGAAACTAATTTGAGTGGGTTAGCAGAATATTAATTACATTTGTACGTCATAAAGAATGTGTTATGTATTGTCCTTAGGGATAATACTGTGTAATATTATTTATTCCTAGTTTCGGCTTTCCAATCTCATTTTTTCTTAAATCACATTTTTTCACAGCAATTAAAATTAATTAAATTATAATACATAATATATAAGGATTTCAATAACAACTGCGTCTTCACAGGTTTAAGTATCTGAATAACAATTATATTAAATATATTACGTGGTTAGCGCGCGCACGCTCACACACACACACACACACACACACACACACACACACACACACACACACACATTTATATGAAATACATATTTTCCATGTATATACCACTAACATCATATAGTCAAATCATTCCAAAACGGATACTTTTTGGCCCAACAGTGCTTACTTCAATTAAGTACTCACTTAACCAATTCATGTCAAAGCCGTCCAAAACCGGCCTCTGCAGTCATCTTGAGGAATTTCCATTTGCAGGCTTAGAAAAAACTATTTGTAGAAATTTACAACTGTGATGACTGGCCGATAACCGAGCCAGTAATTCTAGTGGTATATTTGTAAAAAAAAATAGTCTCCTATTGGCCTGCGAATGAACGTTGAATATAAGCAAATATTCTAATTTTCTTGACCAAATTTAGGCATTATAGGTTTAACACAAGTCACTTATTATATTGTGGACCCAAAAGCAAATGTCCTGCATAGAGGTTTGACAACATTGTACTCTGTGTTTCTCAGGACATCTAAATTTTAGAGGTTCACGGACCCCGCGAAAAGAAATCTGGGTGTCCCAACCGGAAATCTGACGGTGCCAAACTGAAATATCGGTGCCCTGTTGACACCAGGAATCTATATGCGCCTTCAGGTGTCGAAATGTTTCAAAGTATTTAACTGTCACAGGTGACAGGTAGGATTTTTCTTTAGTTTACCTGTCTTGTTTAGAATATTGCCTCAACAACTTCGGTAAATATCTTTAGGTGAGAATACTGCTTTAGAACGCAATGATATTTTACTGAAATTAAACTTTGCCACGCGTAACCCATTACTGGTTTCCAGCGCCAAGGGAGATAACGTCTATGATTTATAAATAGCTATTTATTTGAAGGGGAAAATGTATTTCCGAAAGGTTTTCACTGATATGACTGCCTCATGCGAGCCAATCATATAACTGAAGTTTTCAAAAATACATTTTCCGTGCAAATAATTGGCTATTTATAAATTCTAGGAAATCTGTTGCAAAGAGTTGTCTGCCTTGGCAATGTGACGGGTAGAGATTTTTATGGCTGTCACCAGCAAAACCTACAGATACACATATTCTTTGAAAAAACTGGATTTTCTTGAAATATTTTAAGGCTTAAATGGTTAAGGTTGATGCTGACACTAGAAAATCGATATTTATGTCTCATTTTCTACTTCGTAGACAAAACAGAAACATAACAACTATGGTAAAACATGTAATAATAATGAATATCAGTAACAATCTGACTCTACCAGCAGCATACCTGGAGTTAATAAGAGAACATTCACATTCAGAGCATTATGTACCTCATCAAGACCTCAAATTACATGAATCTGATCAATCAAACAAAAGACCCCCCAATTGCAGATGCATGGAAGTTTTGTCGAAGGAAATGACATCAATTGTGGACGCTTTGTCCAAAGAAATGACATCATTTGTGGGAGGTTTGTCTGAAGAAATGACATCATGTGTGGGATGTTTGTCAGAGAAAATGACATCATTTGTGGGAGGTTAAATGTCAGAGGAAATGACATCATTTGTGGGAAGTTTGTCAGAGGAAAGGACATTGTATGCATGAGTTTTGTGGGATGTTTGTCCGAGGAAATGACATTATTTATGTGAGTTTTGTCAGAGGAAACAATATCATTTGTGAGAGTTTTGTCAGAGGAAATTACATTTGTGGAAGTTTTGCCAGAGGAAATGACATCATTTGTTGGTGTTTTATGGTAGACAATGATATCATAAATGGAGGTATTGTGAGTGAAGACAGGAAAAAAATGTATTTCATTCATATTTACAATTTTAGGAGGAATAGACTCTGGCTTACTATTTTATAAATTTCTTGTTCAAATTTAATTCTGACACATGCTATGCTGCCATGATATATAAGTACAGCTCATAAATAATTTAACATGTTTACAAAATAAACCCAGAAACATGTTAATTAGCACAGTTTTGAACAGACGATGTAAGAAATGTTCTGCTGAATTTTCTGAACATAATGGACCCTTCCAGTTTATCCATCACTCATATGACTGCATAATCAACTATGTGACATGTAGGATGACATCATAATGAATTATGTCATGAATGACGTAGATAAGTTCATCACGAATGCTTAATTACAGCGAAGTGTCAGTGGAGCTTGGGGGGGGGGGGGGGGTTTATAGCTAAAACTGGATTCTCACATTGGACACTTCCAATCCTAATATCGTTTTGGAAACATGTTAAGTTATTACATAAGTACATATGCATGCAGTTTGAAAACTAATGATCAATGAGTCTGTAATGGATAGTTGCTTTTGACACGTGGTGAAATTTGTTTACAATGGATAATTGTTTTTGGCATGTTTGTGGTGAAATGATGCTTGTTCGTTTAGGATGCTCAACAAATCAATATTTTAATATGATGACAAACCAAGGAATGAGAGCTATCAGAAATATTTATTTCTTCCTCAGTCCCATCAGACCAGTCATCCTCATGAAGTGTCAACGCGATCAGTTAAACTGTCAAGGAGGGATCATCTGGAAACCAATTTTCAAGATGGCTGCCGCTGACTGGTGACGATATTAGATTTAGGATTATCATAAATTTCGATACGTTTCTTCAAAAGGAATATTCCAACGACCATAGGAAGTGATCCAATACATGAAATCCAGAAACCAACTTTCAAGATGGCAGCCTATGGCTGGCGGCCATCTTGGAGTTCGGATCATCGTCAATTTCGATAGGTTTCTTCTTCACACCTAGTCCGGTGGCTGGCAGTCATCTTGGAGTTCGTATCATTGTCAATCTCGATAGGTCTCTTCCCCAGTGGTAGTCGAACCACCCTATGAAATTTCATAGCGATCCGATAAACGATAACGGAGTTATCATCTGGAAACCAATTTTCAATATGGCCAACGGTGGCTGGCAGCCATCTTGGATTTTGGGTCATCGATGATTTTGATCGGTTTCTTCCCCAAGCCTAGTCCCACCACCCTATGAAGTTGCAATGCGATCCGACAAATGGCAACGGAGTTATCATTCGGAAACCAATTTTCAAGATGGCCGCCGGTGGCTGGTGGCCATCTTGGATTTCGGATCATCGTGGATTTCAATAGGTTTCTTCCCAAGACCTAGTACAACCACCCTATGAAGTTTCAATGTGATCGGACAAACAGTAAAGGAATTATCATCCGGAAACCACTCTGTTGCCCGCCCGCTGGGACGGCGCCATTACATAATACCGCGCCAATTTTTTGGCGGGGTATGAAAATTATATAATTGAATAATTGTGAATAATTTCTACTGCATAAAATATTTTAAATCCTACATTTTAATTACTTTTTAATGCGACTGGTTATGAAAATTGACATTTTGTTCAGTGAATGTATGTCAATATGCAGGCCAAGAGCTTTTGGTGTTATGTCCGGGTATTTTGTACCCAAGCTGATTATTCAAGTAATAACGATTATTCTTAAATAATTGATCGTGATTACTCAAGCCATTAATCGCATAGGCCTAATGTTAACATAAACAGGATCTACAACATATTATTCTTTTAACTTTAAACAGTTATAACACTTCAATTTCAAATTCATATAACCAAATTTCTGGAAACCCACGATTATGTGATTCAATCGAAAATCGCGATTATGTTTTAAATCGTGAATTTATAGGATTAAAGATTAAATAATTGAATAATCGTGAATATTTTCTATTGCATAAAATATTTCAAAACCTAACTTTCAATTACTTTTTAATGCGATCGATCATGAAAAATGGCATTTTGCTTAGCGAATCGAGCCAGGTTATTCCAGTGGTAAATTTCTAAAAAATACTCTTCTTTTGGTCTGCAAATGGACATTTTGCAAGACCACTGTAGAAACTGTTTTTGGCTGATATGAGTGTTAAAGGGTTAATGGTTAAATTCGGTCAAGAAATTTTTTTAATCTGCCTATTGGATGTCCATTTACAGGCCATGAGAACACAATTTTTGAAAATTTACCACTGGAATTAAAGGGTTACGTAAATTTCTTAGTTGCAGCTCACAACTACATGTAGGCTGTAGCTATATATATATAGTCTGCCTGTAAAATTTGTGTACATTTTTTCGTTGCAACTAGTGCGTGCAGGCACTTGTTAATAAATATAATATACATGTACATGGATAGATACTATAGACAAGAGGTTTTCCAAAAATGACGTCATTCGATTTTTCAATGAATAAGAATGTAATTAGATACAAGTACATTGTATGCCATAATTTATTATTATTATTATTATTATAACATTGGTTAGCAAAATAGAATATATAATGGCCGCCTTAAATGTAAATGTCATAATTTTTCAATAGAACCCTTTAATGTTTACCGATCAACAGTTTGTTAATAAAAATATAATTGTTGCTTACTGTAGTTTACGACCATTTGCAGGCGAAGAGATTATTTTTTGCAAATTTACCAATGGAATGACTGACTTGGTTATCGAGCCAGTCATCTGAGGGGTAACTTCAAAAAATAGTTTTCTCTTGCAAATGAGCATTTTCAAAGACCAATGCCCCATGGAGACATGCCAGAGGCCAGTTTTGGTCGGCTTCATAATTAAGCTTTTCACTGACAAATCTAAGAAAAACTAAAATTTTCATAATATACAGCTTATACTGTTGAATACTTTTATATTTGAAATTACTTTGGACTGGAAGCCGTTGCTGCCTTATATCCAATCAAATTAATTTCAAAATATTCAACAGTTTTCATGTATAGTGGCCTTGAAAATGAGATATGGGGAATACATTAAGTGTACAATTCATATTCTGCTGGGAACATTAACCCCTAAATGACCAATATTTGGTCAAGAAGGTAAAAATTTCTGTAGTGAAAGTGGTTGAAGAGAAACTATTTTTTAAAGGCTACGACTGAAATGACTGGCTAGATTATCGACCGAGCCATTCTGTATTCGTAAATCTAACACAATTTCTCCTGAAAGATATAATTAAAAATAGATTTGGCTAATTTTATAAACACTAATATAATGCGAGCCAGCAGACAATAATTTGGGCAATAACTCTGGACCTGCTGAATATTTTGAAAACAATTTGACTGAAAGTTGTTGGTGGTTTAACCACCAACAACTTTCAGTCAAATGGTTCGCAAAACATTCAGCATATCCAGAGGTAAACCCCATGGAAAATGTAGTCTGCAAAGATCGACCTGCATTTAAGGAGTGTCCATTTACAGGCTAAAAGAAGACTATTTTACCACTGGATTGACCAAGCAATGGAGCCAGTTATTCTTGCAGTAAATTTTCAAAAATTGTTTTCTCTTGGTCTGGAACTGGACACGCAGAGTCTGGACAGATACAGTGATATACTTAACAGACGGATTCATTTCTATCTATGTCCCACCCATTTCTAGTTAAGCTCCTCCCCCTTTTTTTACGAGTGTTGGAAAATCAATTTTTATACTTTGACCCCTGAATTCCCAGAATAAAAGTTTCAAGGTAACTATAGGGGTAAGCTGTTGAATAATTTGAAACTAATTTGACTATGGGCTGTTGCTGCCTATAGCAGCAGTGGTAGCAACTGCTCCCAGTCAAATTAGTTTTAAATTATTCAACAGAATGTTTATTAAATTGCAAATTCACCAAAGAGGTACACGATACACTAGTGGACTTTTCCAACTTTCCTGACATGCCTGACGAAACTACGTCATTATGATAGTGACAACAAGCGATGTAATGGATGGATGAAGTATTGACGTCATAATCAATTACATCACAGGTTGATATCACAATCATAACTGACAGACAATACTTCGTCATGAAGCTGGAATAGTCTGTCAAGTGTACGAATTGTATGTCTTTGATGGATTTAATACTATTTAATAAATATTCTGTTCAATATTTTGAAACTAATATGACTGGGGAGCTGTTGCTGCCATAGGGCTATTGCCTATGACATTGTATACTTGAGTGACAGATTGGATCCTGCCATTGTGCAGCTGACTGCACTGGAAACTCACAGCTACCATCCACCAATCATTGCCAGTCTTCATGGTTCTGATACTGTATTCATGAAAATGATATAGGCATGCCTATGTTGTGTTCAATATGAAAACAATAAAAGATAATCTTACAAGCAAGATATACATGTACATATGTATTTAGAACTTTATATGCTAAATTGCTACTGGAAAGTATTTAACAGATAACATTGCTGGAGGGTAGACTTTGGTACGTTTATATATATACATATATCTGAAAACAAATCTTGCCATGCTTGCTAGTGAGTGACTCAATGAAATGACAATTTAAGATTTTCAAGATTCTTTTTGTAATATATGAGAACTTTAACTCTTTATCAGTAAAACTTTTTTAATGTTTGCTTAGTGAATGTCCATTTGTAAGCAAAGAAACTATTTTTGAAAACTCATCAAAGGAATGACTGACGTACATGTAATTATCGCGCCAGCAATTATAGTAGTAAATTGTCAAAAACACTATTCTCTTGACCTGCACTGGGACATTTCTCAAGATCACTGAGCTGTTTTAGGCCCGTTTAATCCGCTCACCGACAAATCCGTGAAAAAGTAAATTCTTTCCGATATAAAAATTATTCTGTTGAATATTTCGAAATTAATCAAATTGGAATCTGTTGCTTCCTTAGGCAGCAGCGGCTTTTAGTTAAATTAATTTCAAAATATTCAACAGTTTTCCTGTATGGTAACATTGAAAATGAGATATGGGGAATTCATCTGTGAAATGGTTAACCACTATTTAATGTTGGCATAGGTTTCTTTGTATACATGTGAAATAACTGCACATGGAACTTATAGAATATAATTATATACTTATAATATATAATAACAAAAATAAATGCTGTCAATAAATAATAATAACAATGATTCAATCATAATTCATTCAACCCTAAAAACCCACAAACATCTCAATTTCTAAGTACAGAAATTGCTGAATATTTTGAACTAATAGGAAGCTGTGCGGTCTAGTGCGGAAACAGATTTCAGTCAAATTAGTTTGAAAATAATCACCCGAATTGTCTTGGCCGTATCCAAAATTTGTCATATTTGGTCAATTGCATCTTGAGAAATGTCCATTTACAGACCAAGGAGACTATTTTTGGAATTTTACCACTGGAATGACTGGCTCGATAACCGAGCCAGTCATTCCAGTGGTAAATTTTCAAAAATAGTCTTCTCTTGGTCCGCAAATTGATATTTTCTATGAGAAGATTGAAATTTTCTTGAACAAATTCAAGGGTTAAAGGGTTACATGCTTGGCATTAACCCTGTTGTGGCTCGTGCTTTGTCAGCTTGAGGATTTATGTCACGGGTAGAACATACTTGAAAATATAATTTTAAAACTGAATACTTTTAGAGACTTAAATTGTGTACCTCAATGAAACGATCTTAACCCCTACCACTCTGGTGTCAAAACTATAAATTTTCAAATTAAATTAAAAGATGAACTGGTGTTCTTTTTCAACAAATTTGGTGGGAGATGATGCTGTCGTAGACAGCAACATTGTCCACCAAAATTGTTGAAAAATGTACACCAGTTTCTTTGATATTGACACCATAAAAGATAGAATATTGCCATCAGAGTGCTAAGGGTTAATATATCATGATTTCATTCCATATAAATCAATATAATTTTTTTGTTGTGAAGTTGAATTAGGGACTTGTGTCTATAATTAAATTTCACAACTGAAAATTTTTTATTAATATCTACATATGCTAAGATTTATGTTGATTCCTTACATCTAGGCCCACAGTCTCAGCCTTTAACAGTATGCAATTTTAACAATTTTATTTCCAAGCATTTGGGTGTGAATATGCGCCTATAATGTACAATGTAACATGTTATTATATTATATCTTGGTCGTTCTGAATTAAATAATCATAATTTAATGAGTACACATGATATTAATTACAACAGCTGTTGCCAGACTGTCGTGTCTTTTTACGTAGATCTACTGTATTCCCATGTTGCGGTCTCATGTCCAGTTTGTCCTCTAGCTCTCGCAGTCGATGGATAGCAGCAATAAAAGCCAAGTCGACATTCGTCGAGTCCTTTGCACTTGTTTCATAATACGGTGCACTACTGTTAGACTGACACCAGCTCTGGGCATCTTCGACAGACACCGAACGATTATGAACGTCAACTTTATTCCCCAGGATAACAAATGGGAATGAATCAGCATCCTGAATATCGGCATAATACAAAAACTCTTTTTTCCACATCATCAAATTCTTAAAACTCTGCAAGTCATCAACTGCAAATGTAAGTAGACAGCAATCGGCGCCGCGATAAAAAGGCGTTCGTAAACTTTTAAACCGCTCTTGTCCGGCTGTGTCCCATATCTGCATCGTGTAGTGTTCACCGTCGACTGCTATCTCTTTATTAAGAAACTCCACACCTATTGTGTGGAACGATTGAGCATCGAATTTGTTGCTGACAAATCTGTTCATTAGCGAGCTTTTACCGACACCGCCGTCTCCTAACAAGACAATTTTCAGTAGTTTGGACTTTCCTGATGCCATGCTCGATGCCTTATTGTACACACCTCACAATGGTGACATACTGGAACTGAAATACAAGCAGACATAGTCAATATTAGGAATTGAGAGATATGATCCATCACTCATTCTGACTTCATAATAAAATATGTCACATGTTACCTGACATCATAATCAAAATGACACAGCTCCTTTATGAAAATTGAAGTCTGTCAATAAAGTGTATGAATTGTGTGTGTATATATATATATATATATATATATATATATATATATATATATATATATATATATATATATATATATATATATTTAATGAATTTACAATATAATAAACATTCTGTTAAATATTTTGAAACTAATTTGACTGGGAGCTGTTGCTGCCATAAGCAGCAACAGTCCCCGGTCAAATTAGCGTCAAAATATTTAACAGCTTACCTGTATAAATTACCTACAAATTGGGATTCTGGGAATTGTAAGTTCAAAGTATACAGAGTAAATCAATTCCAACACACGTAATAAGTGCTAGCTTAGCTAGAAATGGGTGGGGCATAGCTAGAAATGGGTGGAGCATAGCTAGAAATGGGTGGGGCATAGCTAGAAATGGGTGGAGCATAGCTAGAAATGGGTGGGGCATAGCTAGAAATGGGTGGAGCTTAGCTAGAAATGGGTGGAGCTTAGCTAGAAATGGGTGGAGCGTAGCTAGAAATGGGTGGGGCATAGCTGGAAATGGGTGGAGCTTAGCTAGAAACGGGTGGAGCTTAGCTAGAAATGGGTGGGGCATAGCTAGAAATGGGTGGAGCTTAGCTAGAAATGGGTGGGGCATAGCTAGAAATGGGTGGGGCATAGCTAGAAATGGGTGGGGCATAGCTAGAAATGGGTGGAGCTTATCTAGAAATGGGTGGAGCATAGCTAGAAATGGGTGGAGCATAGCTAGAAATGGGTGGGGCATAGCTAGAAATGGGTGGGGCATAGCTAGAAATGGGTGGAGCATAGCTAGAAATGGGTGGAGCATAGCTAGAAATGGGTGGGGCATAGCCAAAGATGGACCCCTCTATTGCATGTATCTTGGTAATTTATATTCATTTAACTGTTTACTCAGGACATCAACCATCACAGATGTACATGTAATGAATATTATGTTGAATATTTTGAAACTAATTTGAATGCTGCCATAACAGGTTCCGGTGAAATTAGTAAACAGCATTCATACAATGTATATCAGTGATTTGAAACTAAAACACTAGAAATTCAAGAGTTAAAATTCAAATTTTGTCAGCAAAATTTCAATTCATCATAGAAAAACGTCCATTTTCAGGTCACGGTGACTATTTTTTTTTAATTTACAACTGGAAGTGGTAAGTTTTCAAACTTTGTCTTCTGTTGTCCTGCAAATGGACAGTCCCTAAGACCACTCCAGAGGCCGGTATGACCATTAAACGGTTAACCGTGATGTCGCCTGCTAGGCTAGTGGGTGGTTTGTTGTTTTACTACTACTATTCTTCTTTCCACCATTCACAGGGGTAGATTTTAAGGATTTTTCTCCTAACCCAGACAGGATAGTGCATCATTGATTTTACAATCCTGCAGCAAATTTCACAAACCTGATGTTTGGAAGTTCAAACCTGATCACTTCCAAGGCAACAATACAGGAAAGCTATTGAATATTTTGAAAATAATTTAACAGGAAGCAGTCCGTTTCCAGACAAATTAATTTCAAAATATTGAATGTAAAGCATTGAAGGTAGCAGAAAATCTGTTATTTTGTGAATTGTTGTTGGGTAGTGAACATAATGTCATTTTATAACGGTGTTTCTTGTATTTCCTCCTTTGAGAGCATTACTAACCCAGACAGGTTAGTACAAGCGTAGATTTACTAACATGTATGAAATTTTACTATCCTGGTTTAAGTCGGATTAATGGGTACCAATAGTGATAAAATAGAGCCCTGATTCTGCTTTGGTCGTTGTTTCTCAGGAGGCGGCGGAATGCTGATAACGGATGCAGTGCAGTGATCAAGATTAGCAGGGGCCCAGTAGCCATGGGCTACTAGATAGGCTTGTGCAATTATTGCGTTGAGTGATCGCAATCGATTATTAAAAAATAATCGTGATTACTCGATTAATCAGCTTGGATACAAATTACCAAGACATAAATGAACAAAAGCATATCAGTGATGAAAACTGCAATGGTGTTTAGAAAAGTCCATTTGCAGGGCATGAGGACTTTTTGAAAAGTATCACTGGAATGTCTGGCTCGATCATCGAGCCAGGCATTCCAGTAATACATTTTCAGAAATAGTCTTCTCATGCCCTGCAAATGGGCACACATTCACTAAGCAAAATGTCATTTTTCATGACCGATCGCATTAAAAAGCAATTGAAAGTTAGGTTTTGAAATTTTTTATGCAATAGAAAATATTCACGTTTATTCAATTATTTAATTTTGAATCATATAAATTCACGATTTAAAACATAATCGCGATTTTCGATTTAATCACGTAATCGCGCAGGCCTAATACTAGATATTATGCTGCAGGGCTACCAAAATTTCAAATTCACTAGCCAAGGTGGCAACCTACATTTTTTCATTCATACATGTATTTTAAGATTGTGAACAGAAAATCATTTTATATACCTGACGACTCAATAGCAGGTTGAGCCAGTTTCATTAACACTTTCAATCCTTAAAAAGAAATTTTTTTATATTTTTTAAAATATAGAATATTCTGTTGAAGACAGCAATGGCTTCCATCTCTATTATTTCAAAATATTCAACAGGTTTTCTGTTTGTTAGATGTGAAATGAAGTTACATTTAATGTACTGGTGAAAGGGTAAGGTTGGAAAGCAACGCATTTAACACATTATACATTAGTAAATCCAAAATAATTATATCCTGTGTTTATAATTAAAAGATTGGGCCCTTGAAAAATTGACTGGGTGCCTACTGGGATCGTACTCAGGCATGTCAGGGGACAGCAATGTTTTCCTACTAGTACTCATACATGTTATAGGTGGCAGCGTTGCTCTCCTATCATCTCGACTACGACTGTTAAGCGTAGATCGATCCCTGGTATAACCAGAACAAGAGGCCCAAAGGGCCTGTGTCGCTCACCTGAAGCACTATGCATCTTTGTCCAAATTGTTGGTGGGTGATTTACTAGTCTTTTAAATGAGTTTGTGGACATTTTTGCAAGTCCAATATGGCCGCCAAACACGCTACATTTTGATTGGTCCACTGCAGCCATGTTTCTGATGTAGCTCCCTCCCTTGGAAATTGCAATGCGACACCAGATAAATTATGCCCTGCAACCAGCATGCCTCTTAATCCACACTAGCTACAATATTCGACACACATCTTGGGTATTGTTTCGCATTATTTACTTATCCATTCGTTCGCACCTAAAATCATATTAAATATGGTATATACATGTATGTATCTCCCATAGGCTTTAGCTAAATGTTTGACAAATTTGATTAAGTTTCACCGGTGGACAGCTGTCACAGAAAATTGATGACGTAGTACACAACTTTTCACCTCGAAAGTTACGCAAATTCACCACGAGCAATTTATACCCACAGGACAATTACATTAAATCAGAAGACAAGGATGGATCAAGATCACATAAATTTCGTTGCTTAAGCGAGACACATGTATTCAATTATTTATGCTGACCTCATTATCCGGGTTCGTACATCTTTCTGTGTTGGAAATTCCATGAGTTTTCCATAATGTTTCATGAACAAACTTAACAAGTTCCATGACCTTCAAGAATTAATATCTAGGAGATTTGTGTTTATGACGTAGCTCCAAAAAATAAGACCCGAGTTATTCTTCAAAATGTCTGAATATTGACTCTTGCAACAATCAAGCCATCGCCTTATTTTCATATTAAGCTGGTGCCATAATTTGTATTGTGTAGAGGAAATGTACGCCAACAGATTTATTTCTATTTTACATGAGGACCATTCTCCATGACTTTTCCATGACCTATGATCAAAAACACTGATTTTCCACAACCTTCCAGACAGGGTTTCCGCCAAAGAAAGTCTGAGAGTACCATACTCCCAACATTCATGTTTGGACTCATAAAACAAATACGAAGGAAGCCATGGACTTTCAATTTTTTATCACCATCAACATGTAATATGTTTTTAAGCAATTACATGTATGGAATTGAAAACAATTTTAAACTTCCATGTTTTCTGTTTGGACTCCTCAAACTATTACCCAAGCGGTCCCAGACTTCCGGTGGGGTTTCCTGTGTTTAGAAATTAGTGGAAGCCCTGTTTCCAGGCCTAGAATTTAAAATTTTAAATTCCATGACTTTCCATGACCAGTACGAACCCAGGATAATTCTCATTTTACATCAGTGGGATGTCACTAACGCTGTTGTTAGCCTGAATAGGAATAGGGTGATAATATGTGAATAGTTACGCTAACATTTGAGCATTAGAAACCACTACTCACCTCGATTTGTCCGTTCGCCCCACTCCTCACCTCATGAATAATAGCAAACATCAAAAAGTCTGTCCCATCTCCCACCCAGACAGACTGCGAGTCAGACTAGTGACGGTTAAGTTAGGTTATGGCAGAGGATGAAGCAAACCTCATGACAAGATATTACATCGATATTAATCATCGTGACAGAAGACGCACGAGATCATGTAACAAGAGGTATCAGAAGATACCAATATCTTGTATTTTTAAGTTACCGCAGGATCCGGCTGCCGCAGGACCTGGTCTGCCCAGGACTAAATATTCTGCGAAAAAATAATGTCCAAGTCATGTACATATATAGAATTAGATTGCCAATTTGACTCCTGGCCACTGCCCTCAGATTGACTCAAGAACAAAATGATATGTGACATAACCACATTTGATCAAATTTATTTTCTGCCCTCCATTTCCCCCACCCTTGCCACAGGGGGGGGGGGGGGTATCAAAATTCCAATGTGTCCTGCACATCCCCGGCCATATGTGTAATCATACCGAGTTTCAGGTTTCTATGTGAAATGGTCTATGATGAGTTGCGTTACAATCGATTGGTGCCCACTTTTGACCCCACCCGATTGGTGCCCACTTTTGACACCGCCCCCTACCCTCAGTTTGACCCAAGATCAAAATAATTCCTTGTACTGTAGTCTACTCATCATTGGCTTGAAAATGATATATGACATGACCACCTTCGTATAAATTTAATCTTTTACCCCACATTCCCCACCCCCAGGGTCATACCCCTGGGGTCCTACCAAAATTCCAAGTGTCATGCACATCCCGGGCCATATGTGCAATCATCCCCCAAAGTTTCTGGTGCCCACTTTTTAACCCCGACCCCTACCCTCAGTTTGACCCAAGATCCAAATAATTTCTTGTACTGTAGTCTACTCATCATTGGCTTGAAAATGATATGCGACATGAAACCTTTGGACAATTTTTATTTTTTACCCCACATTCCCCACCCCCAGGGTCGTACCCCTGGGGTCCTACCAAAATTCCAAATGTCATCGACATCCTGGGCCATATGTGCAATCATCCACAAAGTTTCAGGTTTCTATCTGAAATGTTCTAGGAGGAGTTGCATTACAATCGATAATTACTGGCCAATTTTGACCCCTGGGCCCAGCCCTGGGGGTCAGAACATAATTCCAAACATGCCATGCACATCCTTGCCCATATGTATAATCATCCCCAAGGTTTCAAGCTTCAAAAGCAAGTCTTTGCTGATTAAATTGTCATTTGAAAAAAACCTTAACCACAGCATAATACATATAACCTGGATGCAAATCAGCCACAAAATTATCAAAGTTCAAATGCCGAAAAAATATGGAAAGATTTTGAAAATCAATTTATGTTGTATGTGGACAAGTCCTAAGCATGGTATAGAACAAATCTGTGAAGTTTTATTCAAATCACATAACCCCTTGTGGGTGTAAATGTTGTTTTAAAAAACATAACGCAGCAAAAACCTATACCCGGCTATATAACCTGCATACAAATCAGCCTTAAAATAATCAAAGTTCAAACGGTGAAAAAGTATGGAAAAACCTTGAAAATCAATTTACTTTTTTATGTGGACAAGTCCTAAGCATCGTATAGAACATCTCTGTGAAGTTTTATTCAAATCGCATAACCCCTTGTTGGTATAAATGTTGTTTTAAAAAAACTTAACGCAGCCAAAACCTATACCTGGCCACATAACCGGCATACATAATCAGGCAATAAAATAATCAGGGTTCAAACGGTGAAAAAATCTGGAAAACATGTCAAAGTCGATTGCCTTTTGATGTGGACTAGTCCTAACCATCGAACAGAACAAATCCCCCCCACAGACCCCCCTTGCGGGTTGGTCTGTTGTTTTATTAACCACTATAAAAACATACTTACCGTTCAATCACTACTTGCTAAATCAATTATTTGCATTTTGCTATCAGAATAAGGTTTTTATGCCTGCATACACACATCCCCATGCCTAATCCTATTCCTATGGACCCTCAACCAGGCTACTGGTTGAGTCCCATCTCCAGCCTACCATCAGGTATAGACTGGCACCAGTCTATACTAACCTCACAGTGACGCTTGTCGCTAAGCGCACACGCGCATTAGAGCCCGAATAGGAAACAGATTCACTTTTCTAAATTTAAGTGCAAAATATTTAAAGTCTGATTCTCAAATATTACCACGCGGGGTGGTTGAGGCCGGGTTGTAGTGATTGAACGGTAAGTATGTTTTTATAGTGGTTAATAAAACAACAGACCAACCCGCAAGGGGGGTCTGTGGGGGGTTGTTATTACACCACAAAAACATCCATTACCGTTCAATCACTACTTGCTAAACCAGTAGATTTGGTCAGTGCCCCCTGTCCACATAAGGTGGGAGGAGATTAGAGAATCAGTAAACCAGGATAAAAATCAAACCAATCTTATCCCAATGTTAATAACATAACATAATAGTGCATTTAGCTCAATCACACCGGTGAGGCTATCTCATAACAAGGCTTAATTATTCTCTCAAAAATCCATCTGTCAATCGAAGAATTTGAGACCGGCTTAGATAACTCTTCCTCGTAGGAAAAACATAACTGAGATGGATCGACTCTTATAACATCTGATCGCTGATTGAATGTTCCTAATGCCCTAATAGGACACCAAAATTTTTCGGATGCCGACAGACGAAAAAGATTTTTAAAATGATCGGACTAGCGGGATAGCGGTTAGTTTGAGTTTTAGATAAAAAGTTTCTTCTGGGATATCAAACCAAGCCGTCTCCTGAAACTATAAATCTCTCCTTTTCAGCAGAAACAGCATGAATCTCTTGAACGCCTTCTAGCAGAGGCTGTAGCAACAAGAAAAAACAGCTTTGACAATTAAAAACAAAACCAAGCTTACTACTGGTAGAATAGGTTCAAAATGGCGACCTGCCAAAACTTGAAGAACCAAAGCCCAACTCCAGGAAGGTAAAGGCTTAGCAATCTGAGGACGAATATTACTTAGCCCTCTAATAAAGCCATCAAAAGTCTTAGTATCCTAGTATACTGGAAGAAGAAGAGGGAAATCTACCAGAAAATCTAGATGGTCTAAAAACCAAATCCTCTTTGGCCAAAAGGGAGCTATCAGAAGAATTTCGCAAACCTGATCCTTGACCCTCTTCAAAACTAACTGAATCAAAATCGTTTGAGAGAAGGCATAGGCGAACATTCCTGTCCACTACTGAGACAGAGCCTCCACCCCCAGGGCTTGACTGTCCGGAAAAGGAGACATGTAAGAGAAGATCTGAGCATTCAGAGGCCGCGAACAGCTCTACTAAAGGACAATCCATAAGACTAAACCTCATTCATCCTCCTAAAAATGAAAGAAAAACCCCATGGCAATGACTGAACGAATCGAGATTTAGAAGCCTAACAGACAATCCAACCAATGCACAGAAGCCTGGATCTACTTTCCAATGAATAGCCTCTTCTCTAGACTCCTTGACAATAATAGACAAGCAACAACCCCTCTAAAGCTAATAGCTTCTAATAATAAGGAACAGAAGACCTATTTGGAAGAAGAGACTACATAGAAGGATTCTAGATCCACGAATATCTAGCCCCTTTTAATAAGGCCCCCCCTTAAAGAAGTGTCAAACTTACTATATGCTAAAGAGGACTGCTCATAGAAAACACATAGATTACATATGCCAAAAATCCTGGGCTATATCATAATGCTTAGCCCTCACTAAATAGGTAACTCACGTTTATTATGGATATTTTAATAATACCGCTTACTCTGAATGGAGACCAAAAAGGGTCATATCAGTATAGCCTACCTTATAAATAATGCTAATAGATAATATTATTTACAGAGATTTAACTAGAGATTGTGGCAAACCAAAACCCCATAGTAAAGCTAGGCATACACATGCCGACGTTCCCCGACACGATCAATTTGTCGGCTGTTGGCATTAATCGGGCAGACTCTTACGTAGCAGGATGTTCCGCCGACTGGGGGTCATACACTAACCGACTAGTTGGTCGTCGGTAACCCGTGCACCTAGCGAGAAAAATAGGACCCACGCGCATCCTAGCGGGACATGTTCACACTATGCCTGGGTTATCTTTATTTTGTGTGGCGCAGTGGGTAGCACATTAACGTTATCGTATACCATGTTGTATATAATACATGTACAGTCCCGCTCCTTTGGATTTGCCAAATATTCTTGTCCTTGAATGGTGCATTTGTTATGATAGACATCTTGGACTACTAGTCTACAATTGTTGTCATATGACAACGTGCCAGTCATTCATTGGCTGCGTGAATGCCGACGATCATATTGGCTAGACGTGTGTCTGAGGCCACCATACATATACAGGACAATCGGTCGTGTCGGCTAGGCCCATACACCACCCGATCATCACCGACACCGCCGACTCCCGATTCATTTCTTGAATCGGCGCGAATCGGCCAGATAATGCCGCTTTTACGTCGGTGTAAAGTCATACACTACCCGATCATGACCAAATTGTCGTCTAATTGCCTGTCGGGCAAATGTCGGCATGTGTATGCCTAGCATAATTCTATGGGAGTGCTTATAGTCAAGATATAGCCAAATCATGTGCCCGAGATCTACATGAACTACGGGAAAGTTACTAGTGATGACCGTCATCACAATTCTATGAAAAGAAATACATGACAAGGTCCTGATAAGAGAACTATGGCCAACATTAGACTATCTAATTTAACCATCGTATAACAATGGAGATTTAATAAAAATTTGTATTGAATACATCAACGGTTGCCTAGCCGCTCGGGCTTGCTGATAAATAAGATCTCCTAAACAATTCGATATTTATGCCAAGAGGCAGAAACTTAAAAGATTTTAATAAATTTATTGATTCTTATATTTATAGTCTTAGCATCAATAATTTCATCTTTGTACTAACAAATGACTGTGTTAGAAATCCCAAAGAAAGGAAAGATTGAACACTGATACTAGATATTAACTGATTGAATACTGAATTTTGCAGATGACATATTACAACTGTAATATCTCTGGACTTGCAAAGATTTAGAAAACATTTTGACCGAAAATAGTTGGTGGATGCTTAAATTCAAAGATTCTCGTCCGCTCTTCCCCCCTCCAGCGCAACCACAACCCCACTCCAACCGGCCCGCCGCCAGCCCCCAGACAACAATTTCAACGAGCAAAACCCAAGACTCACCGAATAGTCTGGGAATAATCCGACCGAAAATTGCCGGTGGCATCACCAACAACCCTCAGCCAAACTGCCCCCAAAATACCCAGCAAATCCTGAGCCCCCCCCGAAACCACCGTCCGAAGGCCCGCAGCACCCCAGTCAAAATAGAGCAAAATTTACGCTATAAAAGTAAAAACAAACAAAAATCTGGAAAAAATGAAAACAAAACGAACTCACCGAAACTATGTCAACGCAGAAGAATCCAACTCATATTCCTCCTTCCTGCCCTCTTATCCGATTGATTATCTTTTCTAAGCGAATAATGTACTTGTAGACATTAATCCTGTACTCATAATGATCCTATGAAACCTTTACTGAATCTAATTCTTTTCAGCGACTGACGAAATTATACTACGATTTACTTAAGAATCAGGGTTATCCCCTCCACAAATAAACTCCCTTTGGTTAAATAAATATGTCAACCTGCCGACATAAGAGGTAAAAGGAGCGAGGAAAAAAGGCTGAATGGCCCGAAGCCAACTGGCCATCTAAAGTTGGATGAAAGCAAAAATCGTATCTCGAAATAATGCGTAGAATACCAACTGACTTATCGGCTTATGAAATGCGCATATAAATAATCTGCAAGAAAATCCCATATGGTAACCAGTCAGGAGTCTTTAATTACGTTGAAAATTGTCACTGATAAACGAATAAATGTCTGAATAGACTACAATTCCCAGAGAGACTACAAGACTGGCAATGACTTGGTATCAGGGTTGGAAAAAAATCGATTTTTTCAAAAAAATCAAATCAATCGATTTTTTTGATTTAAATCGATTTCAATGATTTAAATCGATTTTTATTCGCGACATCCCAGGAAATTACGTAAAACGTATACAGTGAAACCTGTATTAAGACACTGGCTGTGGGAGTCGCAGAAGGTGGTCTCTTAAGACAGGTGGTCTCTTAATACAGGTCCAGATGCATTGCTAAACTGTATTTTGGAACTGAATAAAGTGGTATTTTTATGACTTATTTTTAACTGAATTTTAAGCTTGCTGGTTTCTTAATACAAAAAAACTTTGTTCGCTTAAGCAGTTTTAACAGTATTATTATTGCATCATTTTTTATTGCATCATTTTTTTATTGCATCATTTTTCTATTGCATCATTTTTTTTATTGCATCATTTTTTTTAAATGATGCAATAGAAAAGCATTTTTTCATTCTTGAAAAATACAGTCAAAACTGCTTAAGTGACAAAGGCTATGAAATATTTTCAATTCCATAATTAGCAAAATGTCTAACTCCGGCCGAAAACAAGATCCAATATGGATTCATTATGAGAAAGTGAAGACCCCAGATAAGGCCGGTGTCCGGGCTGTCTGCAAGGTCTGCCGACACGAACTCCAAGGTATCCCAGAGCGGTTAAAAAAACATGCAGCCAATTGCACAGGTCCACCAACACCAGCACTTCAAGGTCTAGCTGTAGCCGCAACAGAAACGGGGACTTCATCTCAATCTGAGCAGCAGCAGCGCGTTGAAACTGTTGTTGATCAAAACGATGTGGTGGTGATGGAAGTTGAACCTCTGTCAACTTCAAGTTCTGCTTCAGCGGCAGTGAAGCGCCCAGTGCACAGTCAATTAGCTGCTGGTACATTGGCCGCTAAGATACCCAAGCTGAATTATGGTCTACAGAATTATGTCATCAGAACTTCAGCAGAAAAACGTGGTGAATTAGATCGTGATGTAGCTAGGATGGTGTATGCTACGAACTCCCCATTTCGCTTAGTAGAAAATAGACATTTTATAAACCTTGTAAAAGATTTACGACCAGGCTATCAACCACCATCCAGAAAGGACATAGGGGGGAAATATTTGGATGTTATCTACACAGAAGAGCGGGAGAAGGCGAGAAAAAATTTGGAAGGTGAACTTGTCTGTCTAGCATTAGACGGTTGGAGCAATATTCATAACGAGCCTATCGTATGTGCTACAGTGACGACCTGCTTAGGTGATATTTACTTAGTGGATACTACGGACACCTCTGGACATCCTCACACAGCGGAATATCTTTATGACATTGCGAAGCAGACAATTGAAAACACGCACAATGATTTTTGGTGCATTATATGTAGTATCGTCACAGACAATGCTGCTAATGTAGCAAAGATGCGAGAGTTCTTGAAAGAACGACTGGGTTTCAACATGATTGCGTATGGATGCACGCCTCATCTTCTAAATCTGACTTCAAAGGACTTAGAAATGGGTAATGTTAAGGAGCATGTCACACAAGTTGTGAAGTATTTCCGAAATAACCACTTTGCTAGTGCCCAAATACGCCAATCATCGTGCAGAAAGTTAGTGATGCCAGCAGATACAAGGTGGAACACAATGTACGATTGTTTAAACTCGTATTGTGAGGCATGGCCGACACTTGTGACAATCTGTGATGGACATACTGACCGCATAGATGTTGCCATTGCCAATAAAGTTCGTAATGTAGTAATCAAACGTTCTGCAGATGAATACCGACTTTGTTTGAAACCAGTAGCTTGCGCTCTCGATAAAGCTCAATCGGACAATTGCACAATAGCAGAAGCAGTTGAATTATGGAAAGATGTAAAAACGGCCCTGCATAATGACACTAATAATTCAACAAAGCGTGCGGCCGATAAGCGTTATCAACAAGCTGTGACACCTCACCACATGCTGGCCAATCTACTCCACCCTAAATACCGTGGTCGAAACTTGACTCAGCAAGAACGTGAAACTGCACTCACCGTAGCATCCGAAATCCCTGGTTTGATGACTTTGGTAATCAAATTCGAGGCCATGGCACCACCATTTCACATTCTTAAATTTAACGACGAAGTTGTTAATGGAGTAACCTCTCTTCATTGGTGGAAGTCGCACAGACGTGACTTCGAGGATGATCTGCTGGAAGCATTTGAATTCACTCAGCGTCTGATGTCAGCTGTGGCGGCGTCAGCTGGTGTCGAGCGCGTGTTCTCCAGCTATGGGCTCGTGCAGAGTAAGTTGAGAAACAAACTTGGAACTTTAAAAGCGGCTAAACTAGTATTTCTTTTTCGGTCCCTAAACTGTGACAAAGAAAATGACTTCCGGTTTCAGTTGAATGATGATTGTTGACTAGACTAGTGAAGTACAATTGCAGCATTATTGAAAACTGAAAGTGAAAAGTGATGACAGACACATCTATCTGTGACTCAGTTAGGTTTGCGCGATATTGCTTGAGAGAATATCGATATCGTTATTATAAAAAAATTGCGGTATCTCAATAGTCAATATATCGAGTGTTCTGGTTAATCACTTAATTGTGAATAATTAAAGAATATGCATCCCATCATTCATAACATATTGAATATTTTGAAAGCAATTTCACTGGAAGCCGTTGCTGCCTAAGTCAGCAACGGTTTTCAGTGAAATTGCTTTCAAAATATTCAATATGTTTATTATGTTACGAATGATGGGATGTCTATTCTTTAATTATCACTGTTTGAACTAATAATATATAGAGTTCAAAATTTATATATTACGTCATATTAGCAACGATTTTTCAATTTTGTTCACAATTGCATCACAGATACAGTGAGTAGCAATAGGACAGAAATGATGCAATGCATAAATCTAACGAATTAGCCCTAATTAGATGCACAAAATCTATGAAGGTATGCAGAAGTCATCATTGTCTAAGTCTATCAACCTTGTTAACTTCTGTCTTTAAAAATATGCTCAAATTAAAATTGATAAACTGGTGTACATTTTTCAACAATTTTGGTGGACGATGTTGCTGTCTGCGACAGCTCTATCATCCACCAAATTTGTTGAAAAATGTACACCAGTTTATCTTTAACCCTTAGCACACTGATGTCGAAATTTTTAAATTTCAAATTAAATTTAAAGATAAACTGGTGTACGTTTTTCAACAAATTTTGTGGAAGATGGTGCTGTCACAGACAGCAGCATCGTCCACAAAAATTGTTGCAAATTGTACACCAGTTTATCTTTAAATTTAATTTGAAAATTTAAATTATCATGCTCCAGAGTGCTAGGGGTTATGTTTATTTTGAAAAATTAAAACTCCTACATCAGTGTGCTAAGGGTTAATGTAATGTAATGATGTGTTTACGTGTTACAATGTATATAGTTTCTTGCCAGTTTCAGCAATTACTGATTTTGATTTTTGAAGTTGTAGTAAACTACTTAATTTAATAACATTTCAATCTTTATTGTTTTAGTGTTAAATAAAATGGAGCCCAAAAGTCCAACTTGATAAGCACTAGCCAATAGTAATCGAGACACTCAATGACACTCCAGAGTGACTCCAGACGCATGTCATAGCTGAAAAAAGAGACAGTGTCTTGCTTTAAAAGAGTGTGCTTTTGGAATTAGACTAATAGTAATAGCCATACTGGCCCATACATGACTTTTCATGTACACTATTGCTTTAATGGTCATGTAGTGACATGTACGCACATGGAATTCTCCTCTTCTTTACAGCTTACACATACTTAATGATCATACTTTGTACACATGTGTGATGTACTGTGTACATGAACCTCAAGTATGTAGATTGTAGATGTGGACTCGTGCACTGGGTCTAGTCTTGCTGATGACAAATATGAGCAATTAAGTGTATAATTCTATTTTGTGTTGATGTTCAAGTGCCATGGAAGCAGTAAAATAATTATGTTACTTTAATTTAACAAAATTACTGTTAATTGTATTAATTACTTGAAAATTCCTCTATTTTTGCAAAACTGATTTAAATCACGATTTTTTCGATAAAAATCGAGTGATTTAAATCATGATATAAATCAATTGATTTAAATCAAGCCAACCCTGCTTGGTATGACTATTTTCAGCCCTTAAACATTCCCAATATTAAACAAATACGGAAATAAGACTAATTCTTAGGCAAGAAGATGACTAGATTTTAGGAAAGCGGATGTGGAAAAAGGGAAACGGAAATGCATAAACCGGAAGTATACTACCGGAAACTGATCAAAATCCTACAACCCGGATGTACAGAATTACCGGAAGAGGAAGCTGAAAACCCGGAAATGGATGAACAATGTAATGCCGGGTAAAACCGGAAATGACCCTATCCCCGGCTGTACAAAATCCGGATGTGGAAAAAAGGAAAAGGAAATGGATAAAACCGGAAGTAGACTACCGGAACTGATCAAGATCCTACAATCCGGATGTACAGACTAACCGGAAGAGGAAACTGAAAAACGGAACCGGAAATTGATGAACAATGCAATGCCGGGTCCAACAGACCCGGATATGCATTCTTCCGGAAGCTCTCATGAAACCGGAAATGGAAGTCTATCCAGGTCTGGACGACCCGGAAGTACCCCCTAAGACCGGAAGCATACTGACTAGCGTCCAAACCGGAAACGGAAAACGCCTCTACCGGAACTCGAAATAAAAGGAGTCCTCAGACTCCGGATATCCGGAATGACCGGAAGCGCTAATAGAACCGGAAACGGAAGTAGGTACCAGATCTCTAGGACCCGGATGTCCTACATAAACGGAAGACAGACCGGAAGTGGCCGGAACAGAAGTGGTAACCGGATCTTGCCGACCTGGATTACCCACTAAACCGGAAGTCCTACCGGAAACGGAAACCACCACCGACGCCACCACTGCTTGAGGGTTATGCCCGTCACCCTCAAGTCTTAAGTGGATTTTATCTGATGCACTCTCCGAGCACACCTTCAAGAGGCTGGATGCTCTTGTCTTCTGCTTCGGTGATACCCACACCTGCCTAGAGGTCAGAGGGACCGGCTTCCCCCATTTGCGGGAACGCCCGCTAGCCTTCGGGCTATCCTAAAAACTTGACGAGCTTTCCTGCTTTTTGGCCTCTTTTATCGCAGAAGAAATTCGTTCATCGAGCGATTTTGTCAACACTGTGGCAAACGATTCAAATCTCGCAAAAAGCGCCATCACGGCGTCCGAATTTCCCGATGAGTTTCCCCCCTCCGTTGCTACCGATAACAGAACAGAGGATTGAGCAAAGGACACCGCCTTTGCCTTGCTAGCAACGGAGGAAGGGGAAAGACGACCAGAGGGCAGCGATTGTGCAGACAAATCTTTAAAAATAAAATAAAAATGCTTTCGCTACCGAAAACGGCCACCCTTTACAAATTCCACACATAGAATTGGGTGTACAGGATGTACACTTCGCACAGATGTGCCCGGCGAACTCGATATAGTGATGACGATCACATTTTGACGAGGAACATTTTGCCTTATCTGACAATACGTTACAGCCTCTAGAAATGGACTGGACATTATTAATGATGATGAATTAAGGATAGGCATAATAATCAAGATACCACGAAGCAAAACGATCTTCGCGAAAACCGGTAATATATAAAATTCGTCTATAAGATACCTATAAACACAATTATACTTCCTAGACGTAACTTAGGGAGGATTGACTTCATATTGGGCATATTCTTTCGAGATATAAAGTCAAAAGGTATCACTGACACAGCGCAAAATACAAAAACTTATATAAATATTTTTAGACAACTATTCTGCTGCAGAATAATTGAAAAGTGCATCTGTTTCCTATTCGGGCTCTAATGCGCATGCGCGAGCGCGCTTAGCGACAAGCGTCACTATGAGGTGAGTATAGACTGGTGCCAGTCTATACCTGATGGTAGGCTGGAGATGGGACTCAACCAGTAGCCTGGTTGAGGGTCCATAGGAATAGGATTAGGCATGGGGAGGTGTGTATGCAGACATAAAAATCTTATTCTGATAGCAAAATGCAAATAATTGATTTAGCAAGTAGTGATTGAACGGTAATGGATGTTTTTGTGGTGTAATAACAACTGTGAAGTTTTATTCAAATCGCCCAACCCCTTGTGGGCGTAAATGTCATTTGAAAAAACTTAACACAGCCAAGAACCATAACCAGGATATAATCTGCATGCAAAATGCCTTAAAATAGTCAAAGTTCAAACGGCGAAAAAAAAATGAAATTTGAAAGTCGATTTCTTTTGGGCGTGGGCTGGTCCTAAGCATCGTATAGAACAAATCTGTGAATTTTTTTTTTAAATCGGATAACCCCTTATGGGTGAAAATGTCGTTTTAAAAAACCTTAACGCAGCCAAGAAAGATAACTCTTGACACATAAGATATTCTATGTTCAAACAGATAAAAGTATGGAAAAAATTATAAAATCAATATAATTTTGATGCAGACTAGCCCTAAGCATCCCATAGAACACATGTGTAATTTTTTCTCAAATCGGATAACCACAAATGTCATTAAAAAAAGATTAACCTGTCCGGACGCCAATGCCAACATCGACATTTTTTCGCCCCTCTCACAAAATCTCTTTTTTCAACTTCGTGGAAATGCGAGATAAAAAGGCTTAACGCAGCCAAGAAAGATAACTCTTGACACATAAAACATTCTATGTTCAAATATGATAAAAGTATGGAAAAAATTATAAAATAAATATAATTTTGATGCAGACTAGGCCTAAACATCCCATAGAACACATCTGTGTAATTCTTTTTAAATCGGATAACCACAAATGTCATTTTAAAAATATTAACCTGTCCGGACACCAACGCCGACATTTTTCCCCCTCTCCCAAAATCTCTTTTTTCAACTTCGTGAAAATGCGAGATAAGAATGAACTAGAAGTATGGCCAAATACCCAACCAACCACTGGGTCTGACAACAATGATCATGTTACACGGGCGGGTGAGCCGCTGGGCACCCTGTCGTTACAACTGGCGCCGGATGTGAGGCCCTCGAACTTTGACAAGCATACCTGCATCTATCACACAGCAAGCAGTAACTCCTTTTTTGACCCAGCCGTAGACAAAACATTATTGTATGAACAAGAACTGCACGACACACCCATCTGCTTCCGTTTTGGTGTTGTGATTTAGCTGTTGCCATAATTTGTATTGTGACTCATGCCAACAGATTTCTTTTTATTTTGCACTTTCCATAACTTTTCCAGGACCTATGATAAAAAACACTGATTTTCCACAACTTTTCAGAATTTTGCATTATAACAGTGTGGCATTCGTGAGCACATTTATATTTGGCTCCACCCAATAGCAGTCGGGAGGGGGAGTCAAAAGGTTATGAAACTGATTGTAACGCAACTCTCTCGAAACCAGTGGATGGAATTTAACCCTTGCTATGTGAGTTAGCCATATAATTGCAGAGTACAAAAGAGCAGCTCCATTTAGTTCGGCCTACAGGCATGACAGAGGGGTGATCAGCTGAGATGGATCAAAAGGTCAAAGTGGTAAACATGGGGATTTGCAATGACGAGTCATCGACCAAGCAATATACATGTAGTTAGTTCTGGAATCGTGTATTTGATTTTTTTTTGTCGAGAGGATTCTTTAGGAACCATAGAGTGCCTATTAAACCCCTCCTCAAAATAGGATTCACTGTCTCTGGTCTCATGGACTGTATTAAGCAGCGCGGAAGGCGGCAGTGGGTTGGTAAGTAATGGGAAGATTGGCGTCCACCTGCCATATTACGTGTTGGCTGTTAGTTTTCGGCACGAAAGCGGATGGAGTGTCATGCAGTTCTTGTTCATGATACCTAAAGAGTGGAGTTACTGGTTGCTGTGTCAGATGTAAGTATGCTTGTCAATGTTCGAGGGACCCACATCAGGTGTAAATTGCAATGGCATGGTGGCACACGGCCAGTGGCTCACATGCCCGTGTAACATGATCATGGACGCCAGACACAGTCATGCCAGTAGTTCAAAATAAGGTATTCACAAATATAATGAGTTTCAGGCCAATGAGCCTTGAAATTAGACATTATTCTAATTTCCTGGATAAATTGGTAAAATTTTGATTAATTTTAGTCTGTCTTTAGTATTTTTTTGGATTTTCTACCATCTAAAAAATGTTTTACCAAATGACAGGTGGATGGGTCTTCCCGGCAAACAGTGTGGTGGTTGGCCGGGTATCTGGCTATAATTCTAATTCATCTTTACATGAGCTCGAGCACCTGTCATGAGGATTAATAACGATGTAATATCTGGCCATGAGGTTTCCTTCATCCTCTGCCATAACCTAAACTAACTTAACAGTCCCTAGTCTGACTCAGTCTGTTTGGGTGGAAGATACGACAAAGTCTTTGGCGTCTACTGAATAACGAGGTGACAGGTGGGGTGAACAGACAAACGGAGGAGAGTGGTGGTTTTTAATGCTAAAAATGTGGGTAATTGTCCTCGTATTATTAGTCTGATTTCTATTTGGGCTAATAACAGGGTTAGTAAACTTTGTACGAGCAAATTGATGTTGAAGCCGAAATGGAGGCACCAACTGACCGAAATCCCACGGATGTAAAATGAGAATAATGAAAGCAGCATAAATAATTAAATACATGTATCTTGCTTAGGCAATGAATTTGATATGATCTTGATTCATCCTTGTCTTCCGGTTTAATTTAATTGTCCAGGGGGTCAAAATTGCTCGTGGCGAATTTGTGTAAGTTTTGTGCTGAAATGTTGTGTACTACATCATCGATATTCTGCGACAACTGTTCACTGGTGAAACTCCAATTTTCATAATCGCGATCTTTAATACAAATAATCGCAATCATACGATTAATCATGAACCAGCCATATTTCGCTTAATTGTAGCCTATGCTCTAATAGAAGCCCACCCCCTAACTTTGACATATGAGCTCCAATGATTTCTTAGCAGTTTCAAAACGGCAAAACTGTATTAGAAGCCCACCCCCTAACTCAGCAGATTGTATAGGAACATTTTTTTTAAGAGCAAATTTGTAAGAATAGCATGTATAATAATAACAATCACAGGGTGTGTTTACTTCAGACCGATCTCTGCCCTGATACATTTCCGGCCTCTCTAGAAGTCAATCCAGGCCTCGGATTTGTAAATCTCAACCACCTATTAGATTAATACTAATAGGAGGCCACTTATATTCAAAATATAATAAAGTTTATTCCACACTTTTGTAGTCAAAATGCGCGTAAAACAGTCTTGGCGTGATTAAATACCTTCCTTATTATAAATATATTTTTTGACCAAATTTATGTACCAAACAAGCACGGGAGAAAATGTGCATCAATTTTGTAACGCTGATCAACATTAAATGATCCAAATTGAATTATTACGAACGACAATATAGCCGGCTTCTTAAGTTGGCGAGCCAGCGGCTCTTTTGCGATGGGAGGCGGCATATTCTCGCGAGATATTATACGCTAACGGGACTTTACCAAATGGGTACCCGTTATTCAGATCAGTATAATACTCAGTTCCTATTGCACAATGATAATTGTAATGAAAATGACCTGAATTTTTTTTAGCAATAAAATAGAGAATGTAGAATTGTAGATAAGAATCGTCGATCACTGATTAAATTATTATACTTGACGTGCAAAATTCTGGTACCGAATGGTTAATTATTGAAAATGGTCAAGTTTTATAAGGAATTGCCTAATCAACCCCACCTGTCCGCCCAGCCCCCATTCCACCCCTTTAGAACATTGTCGACCGGCATGAAAGTCAATCACACACTTCATCCTATAAACTGGTCTTACCGGAGTGTGTGAAAATAAATAATCATCAGCTATTTATACAGATTATTTCAAAACAATTTGACTCAAAGTTGTTGCTGTCGATGTCAGTAACAACTTTTGGGTCATAAAGTTTTCAAACTAATCAGCTCTTTATTTATTATTTCCTTTAAATTATATTTCCAAAAAGCCTCATTTAAGAACAATTAGCCTAATAATGCAGCTTTTTTCGTATGGCGCACGCCATGTGAAAAAAACTATAATATAACAGTCATTTGTGAGCAATTATTAATGCAACATTTCGTATGCCCCCCCCCCCCCCATATATAATCAACAGAATTCATTGAACAATCGTGCAATACTACACTGTTTTCTGAAGTAATTTAGTTGAAATTCGCTTGTGAGTCGTTTAAAAATGATATGAAGTAATTTGGTTGTAAGGACAGGAGCTGGAGAATGCTCCACCTATGGCTATGCAATCAATACAATTCATCAAAAAATTTGGCAATAATACAAGTATTTTGTTTGAAGAAAGACAAAGAAAGACGATATAGCCAGCAAAATTACCCATGACAAGATACAAACTGGGACAGGGGCCAAATAATGTTTCGACATGGATTGTGGACGAGACTGGGGAAAATTGTACCACGAAATTACATTCAGTACGAAAATATGAAACAAATTCAACGCATACTTAGAGTCCAGCTTGAATATATATAATACCGCCTATTTCTCTTATTGATGAGGCATAATTGTGTCTATCAATCACCTGGATTAGGTGGCAAACAGTATTTTCCAGATGACTAAACTTTGCAAGTGCTATTTGTTCCACGGAAATGAACCGGACACTATGACATCATTACAGGATGACAATCACGAGACAGATGACTGACTGTTCCGCAAACAGTAGCGGGAACCAGTCTGCGTAACATCTTTGGCGAGGCTCAGAGTAACTAGGCTGGTACCCGACTCCTCATTCCCTCGCTGGCGATTTTCTGGCTCAGGCTATTGTGACTATGAGCAATTGGAGTCGGGTACCAGCTTACAGAGTAACTAGAAAAAAGGGTGACTGGCGATCTCGCCCCACGTCGTTCTCGCCCCGGTGAACTCGCCCCATGGCGAATTCGATCTCGCCCCCATTGGCATACAGCTGTGGTGCTGGCGGTATCCCGCAATTCCGCAGTTCGGGTTTCGCGGCTGCCGGGATAGCTGATTCCCGCCGTTTCTACGGACGCCCGGCAGTCGTACCTTGGAACCTGAACCGTGCATATCTGCCGCTTGTTCCACTGGCCGATTCAAGACCTCTGTTGGGTGAGTAACGTTTTATACGTAGTTAAGTTACTACAAATGGTGTCAGGAGTACTTTGGGCCCTAAATAAAAAATTGTTATTAGTTATTTCTAAATTCTACTCACGATTTTGCTGGCCAATCTCTTAGTTCGTTACCATGTGGTGGGTGCAAATATTGTACCAAGCTTCAGCAGCAATGGTCTCAATTTGAACAAGATGTTGATGATGTAATTCCTTTGGCTTTTCAAACCATAAGGGCACTTCAACTGAGTAATAATGACCTATCAGACAGCGACACAGACAGCGACGATCCAGATGGACTGCTGAATGGTGTCCCCCAAACATACCAGGTTATCGGAAGGTCAAACTGGTTAGACGCATTCTCTTCGGAAAATCTAAGGGAGCGTCAGTTGGAGGATCCTGATCTGAAGACAGTTGTATCATGGATTGAGCAGTCACACACACCTTCTGACGCGGAGCTATATTTAGCTAGTCCAGCTGTCAAGTTTTGGTGGGCTCGTTGTGATCAATTGATTTTTGTCGATAGCATTTTGCACTATCTCTGGGTAGAAGCAAATACCACACGGAATCTGCTGGTAGTCCCAAAGTCTCTCCAGAAGCTGGTTTTGGAAAATTGTCATGATTCCAAGCTTGCCAGTCACATGGGTGAGCAGAAGACATTAGAGAGAGTGAAGGCTAAGTATATCTGGCACGGATACTCTCGTGATGTGGTGGCGTATGTGAAATCCTGTCGGATTTGTAGCTGTAGCAAAAAAGCTTCCATCCGACCTAGAGCTGCTCTGGGCGAGTTCCATGCTGGGTTTCCCTTGGAACGGGTACATATGGACATTTTGGGCCCCTTTATCACATCTACACTGGGAAATAGATACGTGTTGATGATCATAGATCAGTTCACTAAATGGGTTGAGTGCTATGCGCTCCCTGAACAAGGGGCAGAACTGGTAGCCAAAACGTATGTGGAGCGTTTTGTCACCACATTTGGCTGTTCATATTTCTTACACACCGACCAGGGTCGTAACTTTGAGAGCAACCTATTTAAGGAACTGTGCCATCTACTGGAGATTTCAAAAACACGCACCACAGCTTATAGACCATGTTCGAATGGACAGATTGAACGTATAAACCGTACTGTCTTGCAGTGTATACGGTGTTACCTGCAAGAGCATGACAGACAGAAAGATTGGGACAAGTGTATTCCTTTCATCGCAGGAGCTATACGATCTACTGTAAGCCGACAGACGGGGTATACTCCCAACATGATGATGCTGGGTCGAGAAGTACTACAGCCTATTGACATAATGTGCAAATGCCCGGTGTCTGCGACTACAGAGAATGCCCCTTCAGATGCCAGTGACTTCGTCCAACAGTTACAGCAAACGTTGCATGAAACTCATGAGATAGCACGGGATAACCTTAAAATGGCTCAGAAGCGCCAGAAAAAAGAGTATGATCTACGTTTGCATGAGCATGCCTATCATGTTGGTGATGTAGTTTATCTTGCTAATTCTGCAACTAAAATAGGTCAGTCCAGTAAACTACAACCTCCTTGGACTGGTCCATTTATTATTTATAAAAAGTTGTCAGAAGCACTGTTTGGTATCAAAAACCAACGCCGGGAACTAGTTGTTCACCATGATAGATTAAAGCTGTGCAGAGATCGTGATTTACCTCTCTGGATATTGCGAATGAGACGTGCTATAAGCTCTGAAGATCATGGCGATGATGATGACTTATTATCCCCCGATAATGGCCTTAGGTTATCTGATGATAACCGTGCTTCCATTTTTGAAGAGGATTCGGATGAAACCATTCCATATGGTATTGATCCATCCTCATCAATTCTGCATAATGATCTGGATGCTGTTTTGACAGATGACCTGGATATCGACTCTGTTTTACCCGTCCCACAAACACAGCATCACTCTCCTAGGCGCATGAGGTGTCAGGTCCGAGGAGAAACGCATCACACTTCCCCTAGGCGCATGAGGTGTCAGGTCCGAGGGGAACCGCATCACACTTTTTCCCCTAGGCGCATGAGGTGTCAGGTCCGAGGGGAAATACATCACACATCTCCTAGAGATGACCAACTCCAAACTCACACCATTCAGAGTCGAACAGGAAGGCAGTGCCGTCTTCCTAACAGGTTCCTAGATTATGAAATGTATTAGAATGATCTTTAAGCATTCGTGAATTAGACTATATAAGTCTTCATGGACCCTACTTGTCCACCTGAATAAACGTTCCTCTGGTTTCGTCTTATTCCGGATTCATATGGTCATGGTATTGTTGCGGACTGCAGTTAGCTTTTCGGTCGTAGTACAGTACTACAATAGTAATGTGATAATGTACAATGGTAACAGTAATTCAACATTAAAAGAATTACTGTAATCCAGATGATATGAAATTATGACTTCAAATTTTAATATGCTGCATGACACTGAAGACATTCAACTTGTCCGGAAAACATTTATGATCATTGGCTTATTTTCCGTTTCCATCTTAGCTTTAGTTCAGCAACAGCAAAATCGTGATGTTCTATTTTTTGTAAGTTTTGGGACACTAAATTAGTTGGACACATAAGCACATAGTCGCTTTTTCCAGCAATAATACTCCGTGAGATACCAAAAAACCAACAGGGGTCCATCGCTGTATGACTCACAGAACGCGTTATTATAATTACGCGTTTTTGCAAATGACGCGTGAATAATTGCGCGTAGTAATGCGTGGTTATATTTACGCATTTCTTGATTACACATTACAAATATGTGTTGTCAAATGATGTGTAAATTGTTACACATTAATCATACGCATTGTATTGTTAACTGCAATTAGTGTCCGTCATGACGTGTGGTCATAATAATGCTCTCTGTTATGTGTATATGGATTAACTCCATGTACACGCTTTTATTAGTATATGCATCATATGTTATGATGCAAACTCATTTATGTATAGTGAAATCCTGTATAGGTTAGCTATTTAATGCCAGTTCTACATTTGTCAGCTCAGATATTTTATAGGGTAGCTCAAATATATTATATGTAGTTTTATTAGGTCCGAACAGATATTTTATAGGATAGCCCAGGTATATTAATTCTACATAGGTCAGTTCAGATATTTTATATTAGGCCAACATATTATATATTGCCATACCTAAGTATTTCATTTATTAAACGTGTAGCAATTACATGTTAAAATGATGCAATGATGCATTATTACTCTATAATGCATAACTCAGGCATATTTATAATGTGCATTACTCTATAATGCAGAAGTCTTGCATATGACAGCATATTTATAATGCAAAGACTGCATAAATCGTACAGATGCATTTCTTGCGCTTACCATTCCATAATGCGCGAAGTAATTGGCGCGTTAGTCATAGCGCAAATTCATATGTTTCTTTCTTCTGCTGTATTATCCGTTCCGCTTAGCTTCATTCAGATATCTTTATTGTGATAGGGATAGTGTTTTTCCGGATTTCCTAAATTTGTGGATTCAGATCAGTTTCAATTATATAAGAGGTATATCATAAATGTTAAGGTTAAAAATATTCACTAAATTAAAAAATTTGCAATATTCATAAGTTTCCTCGAGTCTCACCTAAGTTAATTTCAGATAACACTCCAACTAAATTCATGTGAGATTATTTTTATTACTTCTTTATCAATTCGGCAATTCTGTCAGTTTTCTGCGGTGGTGGAAAACCACTGTCCTTAATTTTAGTATGCTATTTTTAAATCTGTGACGCTGGCCCTCGTCCAGCAGCTGTTGATCGATCCATCTGTTTTATTATTAACCGCTCCTTCCTTCTAGATGGATCGACACCTATATTTTTTTAATTGGCAATTTCTTTTGCTACCTTTAGCAGTTGCACGTCAATGCCTGTGTGTTTTCATGGTGTGCAGATTTTTAAAAGAGTAGATTTTTAGATAGGATTTTTAATTAAAAGATAATATTTTAAATTAAATAAGCATGTTTTTATAAACGGGGGAGAGTGTGGTGCTGGCGGTATCCCGCAATTCCGCAGTTCGGGTTTCGCGGCTGCCGGGCTAGCTGATTCCCGCCGTTTCTACGGACGCCCGGCAGTCGTACCTTGGAACCTGAACCGTGCATATCTGCCGCTTGTTCCACTGGCCGATTCAAGACCTCTGTTGGGTGAGTAACGTTTTATACGTAGTTAAGTTACTACACAGCTAACATTTACACATTTTTGGCATGCGCGATTGACTCTCGGCTGACAGTAATGAATTAATACACTTACCTTTTTATTTGTGTATGTAGCTGGAATAGTGTCATATTGCACAGGATAACTACTACTACTACTACTACTACTACTACTACTACTACTACTACTACTACTACTACTACTACTACTACTACTACTACTACTACTACTAGTACTACCACAAGGATCAGTTTTAGGCCCAATCCTCTTTCTCGTCTATATCAATGACATAGTAAACGACCTCGACTCCATCATTCGACTATTTGCTGACGACTGCCTCCTTTATCATACCATAGGCACACCTGAGGATCAACAAGCTCTCCAAGCAGACTTAGACACCCTCATGGCCTGGACGGAAAGATGGCAGATGAAATTTAATGTCTCGAAGTGCAACATCCTCAAACTCACCCAACGAAGAACGTGCCTCAGCACACACTACACCATGAGCGGGGATCTGTTGGAGGAATGCAAGGCAGCACCATACCTTGGCATCCAGCTAACGTATAACTTGAAATGGCACAACCAGATATAGAAATCAACATCATCAGCCCATCGAGTACTCAGCTTTCTGACGAGAAATCTAAAATCATGCCCAACATCCGTGAAAGAGCGTACATACCAATCACTTGTCCGACCCAAAATCGAGTATGCTTCCACAGTCTGGGACCCACCAACACGTGATCTGGTAAACCAACTCGAAGCGGTACAATGGAAGGCAGCAAGATTTGTTCTAAGTCGACCAGTCTACCTCTACCCAAGAGAGAGTGTCACAGCAATGACAAATCGCCTAGGATGGGAAACCCTTGAACAGCGGCACATGAAAGCCAATGCCATCTTCATGTACAAGATTCTGCATGGGCAAGTAGCCATACCATCAGAATACCATCCCCAGTGGGCCAACATAAACACCACCAGGCGCAGCAACCCACTGAAGTTACAGCCATACCAAACAACAATCAGCCAGTACCACAGCTCGTTCCTACCCAGAACTGTGCCAATATGGAACAACCTGGCTGCAGACACAATTGCCGCCACGGATGTAGAACAATTCAAGATCTGCATCCGGGAGATGACCTTCTAAACCGAACGTGACAATGTAAATAGTGTACAGAAACCTTCAATTGAACAATTCTTAATTTTTAATTTTTAATCGTGTGGACTGTGAAACCCAGCCATGTTTACGAGGCCCGCACCTAGGCCTGATGTCCTTTAGGATTTTGCCTAGTATCAGTACAGATACAGATACAGATACAGATACTACTACTACTACTACTACTACTACTACTACTACTACTACTACTACTACTACTACTACTACTACTACTACTACTACTACTACTTGATTGAGTTGAAAACGTAAACATTCAAATCATGTACGCGTGTTATTGATCATTGTTCACGGGGTTGTTTGACAAAATAATTAATTTGCTCAATACCATTAGCTGAATTGATCGCTCAACACCTAAATGAATGAGACAGCCAATCGGATTGCACATCAAAGGGTTTAAAGCATGAATAGAAAGAATGGGATTGATTGAGAGCGAGCCCATAGATGTGTGGTATGGTTTTAGCTGGCAATACAATGTGACTAGCCCAGAGACTCGATAAAGGATTAAAATAAAATAAAGTTAAATGGATGGTTGGGTGGGTGGGTGAATGCATGGATGGATGGAGAGAAAGAAACAAAGAAAGAAAGAAAGAATTAGAAAGAGCGGACCAGAAAGAAAGAAAGAAAGACAGAAAAAGAAAGAAAGAAGCAAAAAAAAAAAGAATTAGAAAGAAAGGATTGACCCACAAAATAACATGCATGCATGTGGCGGACGGAAGGATGTATAGGGGCGAATGCACAGATGGATGGGTGCACAAATGGACGTGAGCATAAACATAATTACCCTTTCCATGCTTTCGCTAAATCGGGAGAGGGGTGGAGTGGATTGCAATCAAGCGATGCGCCATACTTCATTAAATGGTGGGAGTAATGTCTTTTTAATTTACTCAAATTCAAATAGTTTTGTTCAGTCTTCATCACTCTTTGAAGAAATCTAAGGGCGTAATGTTTTCCCCCTTTATGCGATCGCGCACATGCAAAAATCTTTTATAATTCACCGACTGTCAGTATTGAAATTAATCACTCAACAGTATCCTATATAAGTGCCTTTTACCAAATAAATACATGATTCGTTTTAAAATACGGATTGAAATGATTACATCGAAATATTGATCAATTACTTGACACTAACTGAAATGGCATCAGAAAATTTGTGTTTATTTTGCAAGAAAGAGGTTAGCCCAAAACAAGAGGGACTGTTGTGTGATAAATGCGAAAGATGGCAGCACAGGACATGCAAAACAGGTATGTATCGGTATCTGTATGTGGAAATCCAGCCTCGATGGGCTCACCCCTATTCCGTAGGGAACGATTCTTCAAAATGTCTATATAACACAGTCTTAAATACACGAATACACGAAATTTGCTCTGACTGAGTAGGATTAAATTAATTAATGTCAAATTGATTGCAGAGTTTTTCATTCACACATTAATAAGAAAGTTCTGTTAGTAACATTTATAACTTGTAGAAGAATATGTAAATTTTTGATTGTGTCTGATTTACTTTGATTCGTGTTCATTGACGTATTTATACAGACACAATTGCCTCAATCAATTGTGTACGTTTGAGGTGCAAGGCATAGCAGAGAAAATGTGTAGTTTTGAGAGAATTTGCTGGGGACAGCTTAATGTTCAATCTGGATATCATCATTGTATGATCAAGTATCAGCTGGGTTGTATTTTCGGGTTCAGCTAATAACGTGTTGATGATGACTGGGTCAATTTCTAGGTAGATGGTGGTAAGAATACTCTTCAAATATGGTTTTCTTGACTCCTCCAATGCTGTACATAATGTAATGAAGTGATTCCTGCCATCGGGTGTTGAATGGCAAAGTAAACACTTTTCAGAGACAACATATTGATTGAAACTGGCACGATTTGCTTGCAAATTATGTTTATAATTATATCTTGATTAGTTAAAATTGGCAACAGCGCCAACGTAATAATATGTAATATTGCCAATAATATATTCCCTAAACATGTCACTTTGATTTAAACATATTTTATTGTTCAAAAGACTATCTAGGGATTGAGTCACAAGTTGTCTCCAACTTAGGTATGACCCGTGCTTGTATTTGTATACAAAAAGGTTATAATAATGACGAATATGTGCAGTTGATAAGAACTTATTAGCATACAGTTACATGATAACTGTTGTTAAACAGTCTTTTGTAATTATGTACATATACGTGTATATGCGTGAACATTAATAATGCATATTTGGGTCTTTACATGATTTCTGCAGTCAATTAATTTTAATATGTGCATGTAAAATACGTCAACACCACCCACCCACCCACCCACCATCCCCCACTCCCAACCCCTCCACCAACACCACCATCACTTTGATATGTGCGTGTAAAATACGTATACGCACACTCCCCCCCCCCCCCCACCTCCACACCCATTACAATTTAAAATGGTCCGCCAATGGAGACAAGACCACTGCAGAGGTCGGTTTTGGCCACTTTGTGTACCAATATGTTAAAACAGACAGCAGATTGATTATCACCACCATCGATGATGATGATGATGATCATAATCATCATCATCATCATCATCATCATGTATCTAAGCTACAGCCTGTTTATTATCGTTTTGGTATCCAGAGTTCCCATGGAATTGTTCAGATTGCAGGACATTGTCAGGAAGAAACAGCATACATACTGTTCCAGAAATATATCCTGAACCGTTGCATGATGACTTTACTCCGGATCTGCCCCGTGAAGACCAGATAATGGACAGGTTGACACATACTGCGAACTACTTCCATCAGAATTCAAGACCGAAGAATCAGACTGACCTCAAATTTGACTTGCAGATGGATCATGTTCCTGAAGACTTTTTAGGCGCTGACATCAAGAGATCCGACAAACGACACCTCCTCTTCAACTGAGTAAGCTGGCAAAAACCAAAGCTTGGTATATAGATTCAACTTTCGAGCTCGTTAAAGCGCCATTCACACGATTATTCTCCATAAATTGCTTTGTTCGAACAGATGAGCACGCTAAACAGGTGCTATTGGTGTTCTGCTTAATGTCTGCGAAATCACAAAAGGATTATAAAGCTGTTCTGAAGGTAGCCAAAATGTACTTTAAATTTGTTTAGATTCACAAACGTAATGCACTATACAATTTTTATTTGCAACGTTTTTTGCACAATTATCGCAATTAATTAACCATATTATTATTATTATTATTATTATTATTATTATTATTATTATTTTTATTATTATTATTATTTGCTCGATAAGTAATATTTCCGGGTCCACCTTCTTCAAACATGTATTAACGTGTATTAAACGACTTCTCAGAAACCGACTGGGTTGATTTTTTAAATTAGTAAATTTAATCAATTATCTCTTATTTTGCAGGCGGTCATTGACTCTTTGCCACAGATGCCAAGGGTACAAAACTTGCTTTATGTGACCCTCTTGATATAACCAATTCTCAGTGATCATGAACGTGCGTCGTTGCACAGCTATTGGATATATCTCTTCAAATACTGGGAGGAGTATGAGGCCTGACAAAGAAGTGCCATCAACCTCTTGAGATCATGTGCCTGGCTAAATGGACCGAAGGAGTAGATTGTTATCCTTGCTGTAATCTATAATATAGTCATGTGAAATAATAATAAGATTATTATTATTATTATTATTATTATTATTATTATTATTATTATTATTATTATTATTATTATTATTAAAACCCCGCTGTGCGTCTGTGTGTGCATCCATCCCCGCCTTTTTGTCCATATTTTCACATGTTGTTGCCAAATTTGGCGTATGGATGCATAGTGGCCTAAAGGTGTATCTTTTATCAAATGTAGGTCAACGTGACCTGCTGTTCACGGTTCACTGAACACCATAGTTTATTCTTGGCCAGGCTGTAGTTTCAATGTTTTTTTCGTATATGGTAACCAAACTTAGTATATGGATGCATCATAGCCTAAGGGTGTGGCATGTATCACAATTAGGTCAGCGTGACCTACTTTTCACGGTTCATAGAACGTCATAGTTTATTCTTGCCTAGGCTCTAGTTTCAAGAGGCTTTTTTGTATACAATAACCATACTTATTATTCAGCAGCTGAAATGATATAATATTTGTACATAAATGTAAATTTTGTAAATAAATATATGTTGTAGATATGTATTACGTGTATTAACTAGTAACTTATTGTCATTTTCTTTGTCCCACACTCCCACTTCCCTCTACTACCACCGTCCAGGGTAGTGCTTTAACCCCTATCAGCCATAAACGGCATCTGCAGTGATCTTCAGAAACGCCCATTTGCAGACCAAGAGAAGATTATTTTTGACAATTTAGCACTGGAATGACTAGCTCGACAACTGAGCCAGTCATTCCAGTGGTAAGTTGTCAAAAATACTCTTCTTGGTCTGCAAATGGGCGTTTCTGAAGACCACTGCAGATGCCGTCTTGAACAAATTCGAAGGTTAAAGGGTTAATCTCGGCACTGAACCATCTCTCGTTGTCTGATTTTGTTGGCTTTAGCTGGTTCCTATATCATGCTAGGCATATAGTAATACTTATCACACTCAATCTGTTTAATTGTGAGTCATATTAAAGGTGCATATTCACACCAGAATGCTTGAAAATATTTTTTTTAGATTGTATACTTGCATAGGCTTCAATTATGTGCCTATATGTAATGAAGCGAAATAAATCTTAACATATGATGATTTCATTACGTATAAATTAATATAAATTTTTTGTAAGTTGCGAAATTGAAATAGAGGCATGAGTCGCTATTTCAATTTCGCAACTTAAAAAATTATATTAATTTATACGTAATGAAATCATCATATGCTAAGATTTATTTCGTTTCATTACATGTAGGCTGCATTGAAATCCATACGGGAAAATTCCACAAGACCCCGTTTATACAATGCAACCTGCGTATCCTTGATGATGCATAACTGTAACAGCTGGGCAGCTCCAAATGCAGCTCTAGACAAACTTGACGCCTGCCACCGCAAACACCTACGCACCATCACTGGACACCGATGGTCAGAGAGCATAATTTCCAATGATGCACTATACAAGATGTGTAATACGTCGCCGCTGTCCGTAACAGTCGGCCAGAAAAGATGGTCCATGTTTGGATATGTGCTAAGGATGCCAGAAGAGACACCAGCACAGAGACCCTTGGAATTCGCCCTGCGCGGAGCCAGCAAATACAGAGCCAGGAGAGAACGTCATTGCATAAATCTGCTAAGCGTGCAACGAGGTGAGCGAAGAAGAACTGATTGCAGCTGTAGGATGTGTCTACTACTACCGCCGCAGAATACAGTAATCATACATAGATATAGGCCCACAGTTTAAGCTTCTAAAAGTATATAATTTAAACAATTTTATTTTTAGTAATTTTGCTGTGAATAAGCACCTGTAATACTATAGATAATTCAGTCTTCGCAATCTTGTAAAATATGAATGCCCTAGCTTTAACTGCCATCAGCGTGATGTCCCAGTCAAATTGACAGCCGTCTGAATCTATGGATTATTACCCAGAAAAAAGCCATACAACGTCACCAACCACGATTGTCATGGAGGCGAGATCGCCAATAGAAACTCGTCCTCATGCAATGTCCCCGGGGGCGAGATCGCCAAAACAAAATCCGTCGATCTCGCCCCTGGTCGATCTCGCCCTCTGGGCCTATGGGGGCGAGATCGCCTTGGGGCGAGATCGACCTCAATCAAAAAAAGAACATACGCTAGGTATGTAAAAGCATTTAACACCAACACCTCTAAGTTAGCCAAGTCATAGAACAATGACACATATGATCAGGCCTACTATACTATTATCACAGAAGATATATGCTAATCCAGTTGAATTGAATTGAATTGAATCTTCAGTTATTTGGCTGAATGATATAAGTTTGCAATATATTGTGCATACAGGGAGTCCAGTAGATGAGGTTCTGGAGCACACCACTGCATGATCTATGCGGCGAAATTTGGACAATGCTTTAAGATACTTTTTAGAGGATTTTCAGAAAGTGATAGATGGACCCCAACAAGATTGGATAAATCAAGAATCCTGCAAGAAGTGCTGAAGCTCACCACAGAAGCAATGAAAAACCATCAGCCACCCATAATACCAATAACTGGACAAGCACTGCAACTCCAAGATCAAGAATTGGAGCGCATCAAATGAATTTGGTCTTTCTGCAGAACACTTCAAGTACACCCTCAACTCAGTTGCTTCACTTCTAGCTAAGATATATGTAGTGCTATGGTAAACCGTAGACACATCCCAATCATCACTTAAATCAGGTCTCCTTACAGCAATACACAAGAAAGCTAAACCAGCTCAGTACCTAGAAAATTATCGAGGCATCACCATCTCTCCGACCATCTCCAAAATCCGTCTGGATCACATATATTACTGGTTCTCTCGAGAGATGCCATAGACAAGAACCAAGATGACCGGCAATTTGGTTTAAGTGAAGGAGTCTCCCCCACAATGCCATCAGTGGTGGTCACCGAAGCTATCCTAGAGACTATATATAAACGTCAACACTCGTCACTGTATGTAGCAAGTATCGATTCTCAGAAAGCTTTTGATGTTGTTAGTCATATGCCTCTATAATCAGAAATTATCACAACTATGGGCTCTGTGGAACGTGAAGACACTCTCATATCAAGACTTAACCACCAGATCCCACAATCAAATCAACGAGTACTTCGAAATCAAACAAGGTGTCAAGCAAGGCGGTGTTACCAGTGCCTATGACTATATAAGGTGTACATAAATGATCTGCTCCTCAAACTTGGTCTCCTATCTCAGGCTTCAAAATAGGCACATTAATAGATCTGGACAGGGTCGCTTGTGCTGACGATATCATTCTTCTGACAGACTCTCTTAGTGATACGCAACTCAATCTATCAACGGTCGAGAACTATGCAAACTACGAAAGGTACAATTAAATTACATATCCTAAGAAGACAACTATATCAATTCTTAACTCAAGCATACCAACTGAAATCTGGAATGACATCCAGTGCTGGAACATTTATAGCGTACCAGTTCCAGTATCTGATGAGTTTACATACCTAGGTATCAGCAGAAGTATCAATATCATAGCACAAATTTCATCTCTTGTCCAAGATAGAATCAGCAAAGGATGTCGTACCCTATGCATGATGATGGTAGCAGGACTCCATGGACTAAACAGCCTTCCTCCTCCACTGGCATATAAGTTATACACAATGTATGTCTCACCATGTTATGCACACGTTTTAAAGTCAGTATGGATGAATCAGAATGAACTAAAAGCCCTGGAGCTATTCCACCTAACAATGTTGCGATATATCCAGCATCTCCCAAAATCATGTGCAAGTTCGGCCGTATACCATCTTCTCGGTGCCAGACCCTTTGAGGCTGAGATCAACGCATGGCACCTCACACTGTTTGCTGCTATTGCCCATACCAAAGGTTCTACCATCACAAACCTAGCACATATACAGCTGATATAGTCAATCGTCGATCAGAAAAGAGTTGGTCCTGCATGGTTGCAATGTTGGATGAAAAGTGTGATCTTGGTAGCCCATTACAGTTCCTGGAGAGTTCTATAGACAAGGCAGCTTGGACCACAAGAGTACACTCAAATATCAACTCCTTTTGGACCCACACATTACAGGATGACGCACACACTAAATCGTCTCTGAAACATCTTAATATGTGGACAACATTAAGATTGGAGTAACACACAACATATGGACCATAACAGCAAATGTACGAGATGTCCAATGAACTACCATCAAAGCACAGCTCCTTACTGGAACTTATAAACTCCAGAGTTCAAGAAAGCGATTCACCAATGGTCGCGAATCCGATATATACCCACTATGCCACTCAGAGCCAGAAAATATGGATCACTTCCTGTTTCGCTGCAAAAATGCCTGTCCTAGTGCAACATGCTGCAGAAAACATATAGAAAGCGGTCTCGAAAGCAAAATCAACGATGACTTACTCGTCAGCCTGGTGCTCAATCCTAGCAAAGAAGAGCTACATCTAGAGTTCAGAAATCTGTCCCGATCCTTCTCTACTGGAAGCCATCGAATCTGCATCACGATGGCTGTGCTATAGGATACACAGCTTTAGAGCTAGAGACCTGAACTATCTTTCAAAGCAAGCAGGCAGGAAGGAAAATGTGGACCAGTCTGAACCTGTCCACAAAGTTGTGTTATATGAACACTGGAACACTGTACATACACCCTTCTTAATAAAGGTACATAAACTCTTATTATTATTTTATTTGATATCAATCTTCTATTCTCCTGAACAATGCTGCGATGAACTGTGAAAAATATTAATCGGTGATGGTGTGGCTAACCAGTTTAGCATTACCCTGATAAACAGGAGGATCACAACATAGTAACAGTAACAGTAACCAATGCATTAATATTTTTAAAGTATCACATTATGGTATAAGAGGCATTGCTTTGGATCGGATTCAAAACTACTTGTCTGATAGGACACAATGCATGTTAAATGCATTTAATGGAGCTATCTCAGGAAATAAGATATTAGTCTGCGGTGTACCTCAAGTGTAGTTCGGATCGACCGGTCGGATGCCGGCTGTACCAGCTAAGCTGGGTACTCGCCGCCCGTCCTGGATACGTTACATGAATGCACCCCCTCCCCTGGGTAGAGCCATAAGCATATGGGCCTATGAGAGAGATTTTGTCGTCAAAATGACTAAGTTCGTTAAGACGCGTAGCTCGCGCTAACCGCTGCAGTGACAGAGCACGTGTAGCACGTCCAAGAGCGGTTAGCGCTTTTAGTGTAACGAGTAGGTACATTGTAATTCTTTATACTTTATCGTTTCCATCGAATCTGGTATCAACCAAGACTAGAATTCGACGGGCTTTTCAAATCTGTTAACTGTTTTAAAATCGGTTAAGAAATGGCTGAGTTATCACCGTTTGCCTCCTTCTAATTATGCTCCATATATCTCCATAGCGTCGTAATCGCGTATATAAATAGCTAAATAATCAGTGACTTGTGTAACACGTGACTCACTACGTCATCTTCGCATCTATATCTATCACGATATTTAGATAATTGTGTACACGTCACAGGATTACAGCACGTGGATTGGCTGGTTCATCAAATTCTGATTGGTTGAGGCAGCCAGTTACGACGTCACCATGAGTATAAAAGGGGAGGTGATTTATGAGGATCGAGAGCGTCGTAGGCCGGTGGCCGACCAGTCAGGAGCTTTCCAAGCACGGAAACCTGACTGAACAACTGGAGTACCGAAGACTGAATCCAACATCATCTTGGCACAACTTCAACTACCAGTACCGCTCGGACTGCAAGAAAAATCGGGCCACCGCACTGTGGACGACATCTCCATAGTGTTACATTGTTCCTGCTTTAATTACTAACTGTATAGGAACTAATATTACGGTGGACCCTTACGGTCCTGATATGTAATTCGACATAACGTAGAGCCAGCAATGCTCCTCGGTGAATAACTCACCGGATCTGCCAGCCACGCTGAAAAGTGGACCTTCAACCACCATACTGCATGCCGTATGTGATGATTTAACGTTTTGACCACAGCCAAGTAAACTTTGTTCGGTGTGCCTTAAGAGCCAATTGACACACCGGGCACCGTTAAGCTTAATTAGTACGCTTTAATTACAACTGTATCAATAAGATCCTGCGGAACATCTACATGCGGGAACTGATCCAGTCTACAGAGAATGTGTCAACTCACGTCACGAGCATAGTGACGTATCAATTTCAGTAACATAGCAGCTGCAATTAGGAACGGCTACTTGGTATTCAAGTAACTATACATGATATATTTAATTACACCGTCTTTAATTATTTCTTACGATATTCATTTAATGATACCTTAATTACCGTATTTTCCTCTGTAAATGGTACCGATGACTAACAGGTACCGTCCCGGTCTCAGGACCGCTAGTTATAATTTCTTTCTTACTGTTCATATTTTCCTTGTTTCACTGTAAAGTGGTTCACTAACCGCACCGTATTAGATCTATCAACCTGTATTATTACTGTTCTAATCGATTTATGCACTATTACCGTTCTGTGCTGGGTTAGTTTAGTATATGGCAAGTAGCCATCAGTTGACATGTTTTGTTTATTTGTAGAAAACCTAGGACCGCAATGCACTTAGGAGATACTATACAGCAACATTATATATGCATCACGTTTTCCCGCGACCAACAATATTTCACTGAGGTCGCTGTCCGTGCTATTAACTCTGTTTCGCCTGGCATGCTACCGACTAAACCTGACTATTCAGCTCGATAGGATAGGTGTAATGTGATTAGAGACAATTTCTTCCGTAGGAGACATATAGTGTACGCCTCTTTTCCGTTCGTTGCAGTAATCTAGCCCCGCACCCCGGCAAGGTTGTGTAAAATGGCCAATTTACCTATGGGGCCTCATATGTATATAAAGTTATTGTCTCTCTTCACGTTCCACTAAGCCTTATGGCCATGGGCTGATCCGACTCTGGGAAACTATAGGAGGTTTCCGAGCGGTGATGGCCAAGGCACTGTGTCACATACACCGCCCTGTATCTTAGGATACTTGTTAGTTAGTTACCCTTGCCAATGTAGGAAGAACTGTGAAAACATTATTATTATTATTATTATTATTATTATTATTATTATTATTATTATTATTATTATTATTATTTCTCCTTATCTCTCTTAGGATATCCCGCACCGCAGTGCATATTTGCGCAACTTGGATATAGACCTAATGTGAGGTTAACCTTAGCTCCATAGGATTGGTGACGGACGAGATATGTATCTCCACCGAATTCTGTACAAATGTCTGGGCAAGATGATGGAATCTGCCACGCCCTTGCGGGAAGGACATTTACGGTGGATATCTGTCTCTTTAATCCCCATCGTAATGACAGTCCAGTTGGAATAAATTTGCTTGTGTAAAAAGGTAGCCATCGTCCTGTGATGTTTGATGTGGTCACGGAGCAAGATGTCTGGACTCTCATCAGGCTCGGATATCTTGCAAAGTGCCATGTACGCATACTGTCCAGAGCACTGATGCCATAGGGTATCTGCTCTCACCGACAGCCGTATCTAAATTTGTGGCCTACGCTAGTTCTTGTCCTTTTAAAACCTAAATGGTAGGTTAGGCATAGAAGAACGCCTGCATAAATAAAAGCGGCACCTACTAACAAAGTATTCTTGGAATTACATAAGACAGTGACTTGGGAATCCTACAGCAATTGCTTGTCTCGTCTTCACGTAAAACAGCACGCAACACTTTTAGTTATAGTTTCACTAGGATGGACTTTTCTTGCAGCACCTTTTGGTTGAACACAGGATGGCCGCTTTTGTGGCCATCTCTGTCCCTCCGCTTTTGCAGTGGCAGCATTTTCCTTCGACGGAGGCCCGCACTAAGCACTTGACTCTCGCAAGGATCCAGTGACGGCGGCCCGCATGAGGCTACTACTCTTCACCCAAGGATACAGCACTAGGAGTAATGCCCGCGTGAGGCACAAAGCCTCTCGCCACTCAAGACTTTCTTTCTCTTTTTCCTTTTCAGCTTAGAGGTATAATTACTTATATTAAGTTAATTAGTGATATCGTATGCGGGCGCCTCCTTTGTAGTGGTACCTCTGTGGACCTGTGTGTCTGTGTGGTACCTCCGGTGACTCCACGTTTAAAGGTTCATATGGCTGTTCTATGTTATGTATTATTCTTATAATATTATATCTCAACCATTGTATAAGAGATATATGTTAGTTACTCTTTAATTATTTTAGGTCACCATCTAAATCTTGTAAGTTCATAGATTACAAAATTGCTATGAACAGGCATATCGGTGACACAAACTCATGGGCAGATACTGTGCAATTTAATGTTAGCAGCAATGGTCGCACGGCCCCACCAGAACGATTGAGTTCCACTGGCCTTAGGAGCCGGTCTTTGTTCCCCGCAGGTCAGCGTCACTCGGAATCAGTTACACCGAGACCGAGAGTAAGCCATCATCTGCGTTCGCCGTGCATGTATGGTGCGGCGGACATCATGGAACGACCCACCGTGACCCAGCGAGCTACACAAGGTTCAATTCTTGGACCACTGCTTTTCTTATTATATATATTTAGCTTTCACAGCAGCATGTCTGGGATCTCAACCATATCGATAAGATGGGTTTGTCCTACCATTCAAATAAGCTGACGACACACTGTAGTTGATACATACTGGAGAACTCTACCCCTACCAGAACAACTTGTTGCTAGGTGGGTCAGAACTCCAAGCTATATGATGTAAATATAATGTGTATTTGTACATCTGTAAATTGTACATACCTCAAACCCTGTTTTACGAGCCGCTAAAACTTAAAAAGTGGGAAAAGAAGACAAAAAGCACCAAAAAAGAAGAAAATACCAAACTTAACCATTATCCATTTCGCACCTAAAATGTGTGAACTGTTAGATTGACAATAGGCACAGTAGGGCCTCCAACGTGGCAACAGATGATGATGATGATGATGATGATGATGATGATGATGATGATGATCTCTGACAATTGGCATATGGCTTCAGGCATAACAGATCATGCAAAACACAATTACTGAAGTAATTGTGAGCCCGACACGCTCGAATAGTTTTACAGAGCTCTTCGACTTGGAGGCATGTGGCACACCCTCAACCTGTAAGACACCCTCCTGAACATTGATAGCATCCGCTGGTCCATCAAACAGACGACGCAGGAGGAGCTTTCCACCATTGACCCCAACCTTATCACCTACCCCAACTAGGGTTGTAACCTCTCCTATATAGGGTAGAAAGGACGATCCATGGTTGAACAGCTTTTGCACCGTAACATCCTTCTTCCCAGCAGTCGACAGGGGTGTGACCTCAGGTCAATAACTGCTGGAGCTCTATATAGTGGCACCCATACTCGCCAATTACCGCCAGGTCCAGCGTGGTACCACACCACATTCTTTTCGAAGACTACCTGCAGCTGTTTCGCCAGGGTCAACACCGCACTACCATGTAACATCGGTGGGGCATGCTTCACAGTCGGCTCTACGACATGAAAGCTGAGATCAGCGTCCAAAATGTTAACATCCTCAACCTTGTCCAGTGACTGCTCTATCAGGGGGTGGAGGATGAACTTCTTCTTCGGGAAGTCATAGCAGAACACTAATTTGTCCCCATCCCTCTCTCGACGCAGACGTTCCTTCGAGACATCCTTTAGGTCAGTGAGCAGCTCTACACCATCTCCACCAACGGGACGCAGGGAGAATGTCTTGGTGTCTGCTCCATATTGGTGGACGAACGACTTGCCATCGGTTTCCTTAACCTTGGCGGCATCAACGTCATACACATCCACGAGATCAGCTAGACCAGTTGAGTGAGCAAATATGTGCTCATTGTATATATATACACCTGTGCAAAAGTTAAGCACCACCCTATTTTTACGCACATGCGAGGGTATATTCATGTGCTATGAAGAAAGCAATAGCATAAACATTTATGTACCCATCCATCATAGTGCAAGAGGTAATAATGCAACTAGAGGAATGCTGATTATGATGGTGGGGAAACACTGTATGTTTTTGTTTGAACTTGAAAACGAGGCCTGAATATGGTTACGTTGACACAACTGACAACTATTGCCCTACAGTTGACACACGTGGCTAGATTGTCATTAATGGTGTCTGAAAACGAAGTTTAACATATGTGCACGAGTTTGAGACTGTCATTATTAATACCGGGTATATCCACCTTGTGCCTGGATGACGGCCTGGACACGACGTCTCATGCTGGTCACCAACCGACTGATACGCCATTGTGGTATTCGTTGCCATTCAAGATGGAGTGTGTCTGTTAATTCCTGTAGGTTCTGCACAGGAGGATCCCTCCTTCTCACCATGTTTCCCAGAATGTCCCAGATATGCTCAATAGGGTTCATGTCAGGGCTCCTTGCTGACCATGGTAGGGTTTCGATGGCATTCTGGCGGAGGTATTCATGCACAGCTCTAGCACGATGTGGTCGGGCGTTGTCATCCATGAATATAGGGTGGGTTCCAGGTGCATGATTTACAAAATGAGGGACCACAACTCTATCCAGTATGGAATATTGATATCTTTGTCCATTTAGTGTTCCAGGTACAGTCAACAGATCCAGCTTACAATCAAATGAGATGCACCCCCATATCATAACGGAACCTCCACCAAATGGAACTTCTTCCATGATGTTACGTTGGTCGTACGCCGTGCGTCTGGACCTCCATACACGAGTTCGACCATCTGTGGCATGAAGCAGGAACCGACTTTCATCGGACCAGTGTACCCGTCTCCAGGATCTCATGTTCCAGTGTCTTCTTTCGTTGCACCACCTCAGACGCTCCTCTGTGTGGTGTGCAGTGAAGAGAGGACGTCTGACAGGTCTCCTAGCTTTCATGCCAGCAGCATACAGTCTCCTTTTGACGGTAGACATTGACACTCTATTGCGCGTTTCCCATTGCTGGCTGAGCACTCTGCTGTTGGTGAATGGAGATCTCCTAACAAGGCGTACTAGGGCTCGATCATCACGGGCAGTAGTCTTCTTCGGTCTTCCAGATCTAGGCCTGTCCTTCACCTCGTTAGTTTGCCCATGTTTTGCAATCAAATGACTGATTACAGTATGGTTAATGTTCAGCTGTCTGCCAATCTCTCTGCATGACATACCAGTGGTATGCATGCCTATGATTTGCCATTTCACACGATCACTTAACCTTCGTCTTGCCATAGCGGTTCACAATCAAGAGCTAATTCTCTCTGTACAAATAAACCACGGTCATGAACACAAAATTCCTAATCTTGTCGCCTAAATCTGTATGTAATGTTCTACACCTCAAACTGGACTTTTACATAACTGAACACGTGTGCTGTTTCCCGCCACGCACGGACATCAAGCGGCGTGAAGTCATACATGCATGTGCATTTCGTACTTGGAATTATGTCAGCTAACGCGGGGACAAAAAGTATGGCAGCCTAGTTGTACCATCATGTTTCTACGTTCTATTGTTTTTGCTGGTGCTTAACTTTTGCACAGGTGTATATATATATATATATATATATATATATATATATGGTTTAAGCGGAGTGTATAGTCATGTCGATTGTCCGATTGCTACTCCAAAATGGGGAGAATGTTATCAGACCATCTCTGGTCGGCAGACGTGCAGTTCAGTATCACATAGAATGGGTTCTCTTCAAGGTAGCTCAGCATTCTATCACATACGTACATGCCGATGTGTTACATCAACCACCGGGCAGTACCTACCACAGCTCACTGACTGAAGTCGGGTTAGACGTGATAGAATATCTGCCACGAGCCACCAGCAAACTGTGGAAAGCGATCAGCCCCAACATGTTCACCGGTGCAAATCACCTGTTTTACAGCTCCACCATTAGTCTTTATAACAGCATGGATGGTCTGTCGGATGCCTAATTAGAGTGTATGCTGCTACTGCTTATTGACCTGTCCCCATCATGACGATATCATACCAGACCTATCAGGCATTCGCCGAGATGTTGAAAAAGGAGATAGAGGCACCAACACAACCATGCACTTTCTCCGGGATGGTAGATATAGTGGTACAGGAAATGCATTGACGACAAGAAGGCAATCGACTGTAGCAGGTGAGCTGGTATGAACAGAATGCCAGAGAGGCAAGCAGATGAAGGGACTACAACTCTGTCCAAAAATGGGAGAGCCTTATCTGGCAGAACAAGGGGAAGTTCCAGATGTCACGGCTATGCAAGCTACTGGCCCCTGACATTATGCTGGATGATGTGTGTATGAGGGAGCTATGTCTCCACACCGATAAACTCACACGCTTCACCAGTATAGCTCGCCGGGTAGTGTCGGGCCGTTCCGGTGTAGTATGTCGACTCGTCGTGCCACAAGTGCACAACGAGTGATGACGCTGGTTAGCATCCGGTCTCAGGGTGACGGACCTTGTACGAGACTGCCCTGCGGGAAACAAAAACTGGCTCCTAAGGCCAGTGGAACTCAATCATTCCGGTGAGGCCGTGTGACCATCGTCGCGAACAGTAAACATAACTGTCTCATCCCACGAGTTTGTGTCACCAGTATGCCTGTCCATAGCAATTTTATGGACTTACAAGATTTGATTTGGTGACCTAAAAATATAAGTCTATACAATGAGTTTACCTAAACAATTAAAAATATGCTAGATAAAACTACAATAAGAGCATGCGAAAATTCGAGATATAGAGACAGGTAGATGAACTTTTAAACACGGGGCTCCCGGAGGTACCACACAGACTCGTAGGTCTGCAGAGGCATCCCTGCAAGGGAGGCTCCCATACACGAGACTTAACTAGTTAACTTAATATAAGTTATTATACCTCTAAGCTGAAAGGAAGAAGGTTATCTCAGACGAAAAGTAATGTGCCTCACGCGGGCACTACTCCTAGTGCAAGTTTTGGGTGAGGAGTATTATCCTTGTGTGGACCGTCGTCGCTGAATCCTTGCGAGAGGCAAGTGCCTCGTGCAGGCCTCTGCCTCGGGAAGGTGTCGCCACTGCTTAAAGCGGAAGAAGAAAAGTAGGTAAAAATTAGCCTACCCTAATATTTCAATCAAAAATGCTTGAGAAAGAAAAGACCATACCTAGTGAGATTATGACTATATGGATGCGCACTGTTTTACATGAAGACGGGACGAAGGATTCCCGATGGATTCCCTTGTCACAGTCTTATGTAGTTCTTGGTTTGCTGTATTAGTAGTTGCCGCTTTATTTCTGTGGGCATTCTGCTTTGCTTAATTCCTTTTAGTTGTTTTTAGAACGAGAATTAGTTTAGGCCGCAACTGGCTGATATCTACCTAGCTATTAGACATGGCGGTCGTGGAGAACAGATGTCCCAAAGACACCAATACTAGTGACAGCGCTCTTACATGTTACGTAGCAGGATCTCCGAACTGGATAAGAATCCGGACATCCCACCCCATAGCCACATAAAACATTACAAGACATGGGTTACATTTTACAAAAGCATTATTAGACCATTTCTCCAATCGTTTTGGTGGGGGTAAGAGAGACGAATTCCCACCGTAAATGTCCTTCCCGCAAGGGCATGGCAGATTTAAATATCATGCCCAGACATTTTAGCAGAATTCGGTGGGAATGCGCATCTCGCCCATCACCGGGTCCTATGGAACTAACCGTTTTACCTGTCATTAGGTTTATATATAAGTTGCTAGTTTTGCACTGCGGTGCGGGAGGATTATCAGTAAATAAGATAATAATTAATACATGTGTTTTCGCAGTGCTTTCCTACATTGGCTTAAAGTGCCCATTACTAAGTATCCGAAGATACACAGGAATGTGTATGTGACACCACACCCTGGCCATCACCACTCGGAAACCCCAATAGTTTCCCAGAGTCGGATCATCCCATGGTGCGGATGGGGACATCCAAACAGTTAAGAAACCACAAGGCTGAGTGGAACACGAAGAGAGACAAAATCTTACTTATGAGTCTTACTGGAGTGCGGGGATCGATTATCGCACTTCCAGAAGAGAAGAGTATATTACACAGTATGTAATGAAGAAAGTGTCTTTAATCATTTTGAACTTATCCTATTGAGCTGACTAGAAAAGGTTTAGTCGGTAGCATGCCGGGCTAAATAGAGTTATAGTACGGACAGTGACCTCCGTGAAAAATTGTTGGTGGCAGAAGAAAGTGTTGCATATATAAGTGTTGCTGTATAGTGTTTCCTACGTGCACTGCAGTCCTATATTTTCTATGAATAAACAAAACATATGAACTGATGGCCACTGGCCATATATATACATAATCTAACCAGAACAATCAATACGGTGTCAAATGATCAAGATATATATAACAGTACAGGTTAACGAACCCACTATAGTGCGGTTAGCAACACATTGAGGAAAATGAGAATAATTATCAACAAACACAGAAATTATAACTAGCAGTCCTAAGACCGTTACGGTTCCTTTTAGTCATTGGGGCCGTTATTGCGGATACAATATAATTAACAAAACCTATATAGAGAAATAATTAAACTGTGAAGTATAGTTACTTGAATACTTGGTAGTCATTCCTAAGTTAGGCTACCGTGTTACTGAAATTGATACGTCGATGCTCAGTCTATGTGAGATGATGTGCTCTCCGGAAGCTGGAAAGTTCCCGCAGGTTGGCTCCCGCAAGCTGTTTTCCGCAAACAAGACTTCGGCAAGAACACTCATGGCGGGAGTGCATCGCTTAGTGCTGTAGGCCTAATAGAATGTCTAACGAGCAGTCAGTAAAAGAAACGATAGTACTATGTGCTGTAGAAAGTTCCCGTACACCGATGGTATAGAAGGAAGGTGTAAACAACCAGTCACTAGCGGGGGTCGTCAGAGGCAAACGAGGGTCCAAAACAAAGCTTCACGGTGCTGGGTACGTCAGCCAGCTCTGCAGACGCAACGGGCAGAGTTTGCTTGCTGCGGTCGAAAGGCGAAAAAACCGACACGATATTAGTGCAGCGGCGATTGAAATGCCACTTTAGGCGTGGCCGGCAGATCCGGCGAGTCATCCATCAAAGAACATCTTGTCTCTGCATCAGTAGACTCACATATTCAGGCCATGAAGGCCTCACTGCAAATTTTTGTTCCGAATGTAGCTGTTAGTATTCGTGAACAATTATCAGAAGTTCCAAATTACTCCCGTAAATGGGGAGTTACAAAATTGTTTTAGTGCGATGGGTTGGAGAACTGCACGCTATGGGACAAAAACCTGACACATAGTGAAGGAAGACGCGTATTGTCTGTCGTGCTTGTAGTAGCTGGTACAGATCCAACCTGTTCGGCCCCTGGCCGAGGATGCACTCGATCACTGGATCGCTTCTCCTTTTATACTCCTCGCGACGTCACAGATGCAGGCTTCATCCAATCATCGTTCGAGCAAGAGCCAATCAGCGTGCAGCTAATAATAGCACAGTCGAACGTTCTAGAACATTCTAGAAGCTTTGCGTCCATGTGGTTATGACATCACGGCAACCTTTTGAAAATAATCATGAAGAGCTTTCCCAACCGATTTTGAAATGGTTTACAGATTTGAAAAGCCCGTTGAAGTCTTGTTTAATGCCAGATTTAACGGGAACAGGCAATCAATAAGGATTACAGGGTACCATTTCAGTACACTAAAAGCGCCATCCTATCTAGGTCGACACTACGCGCTCCATATAACCAGCGTCCTAGTGCTCGCATTCGCATCATGCGTTTCAACGAACTTAGTCATTTTTCGACACACTATCTTTCCCATAGGCCTATATACGCTTATGGCTCTACCCAGAGGGCCATGTTCAGGAAACGAATCCAGGATGGGCGGCGCATACCCAGCTCAGCTGGTACGGCTGGTATCCGACCGGTCGATCCAAACTACACCACCCCCTCCTAGTTTGTCATCCGTGGCAAACGATTGCACATGGCGGATCGACGCACGGACGTACACCAGGCGGGAATTATAGACTTTCCGGGTAGGCGCGTGGCCGGAGAGGAGTAGTGATGCATTAGACGTGTATTCAAGAGACAGAGCACATAGTGGTGCCAAGAGGAGTGGGAGGCATACTTTTAGTTTCTAAATTTTGACCTGGAATTATTTTTCCAGGCCTTTCTCCTTTTTTTTTGGTTTTATTACTAATATTACGGCACGTGCTATAACTTTAATTAGTAGATGATTCTAAACAATAGCTCGCATAGGTGTTCTTTTGAGTGCGGATAATCATGATCTCCGCAAAGAATACCCAAGCTCCAACATACCACAATTTAACTTTATAAATATATATAAAAATATAATAAGAAAAAGACAAGGTATATCTAGACCATGTAACATACCCTTACGAGGTATTTATTTATTAATCACACCGTATTACTTGCGCACCCCGGGTAAATAAAGGGGTATGCAACACGTATCACTTAGCATTATCATTATAGAAAGTATCTATTTGCGGCCCGTTATTGTGGGTCCGCAACGGTCAGCTCTCGCTGGCCTCATATCCGTCCTGACATCTGAGACAGGAAGAAAAATAATAAGAAAAATAAGATATATATAATAATAACATAAGAATTGGTTTATCAGGCAGCCTCAGCGTAGCTGAGACTCCATGACGGGATCGTGACGTTATTGCACTGTGGAATGTTGTACTTTTTATGTTGCACACGACGTTCTTTACAACCTCGGAGTCCGCAGTGCCCATTTCGTGTGAGATACAACCGGGCACTGAAGTGTGCGGCTGTGTCGGATAACCGTAGTCATCCTAAGGACGGGATTCAATTGATCTAACACATATAATAAGAAGAAAAGCATTTATTTTAAATAAAGTAATAATTAATACATTTCCACGAATCGCCTATTGGTATTTTTGCTGAATTACATGTGATCACACCTTTCCAGCGAAATTTTCCCATTGTGTCTGGGTCCCGCGACTGACAGTGGTGGGTGGCGTTGGATGCACTGTCATTGCTGAGATGCTTTCATTATTATTGGCACTGTCTGAAACATCCGAAGTGATGGTGGCGGAAATATGCGTGTCCATTATGTCTCTCACAATTACCGCTGGTTCCAATATATTCGTCCGTATAGCAGTGGCGGTACTAATGGTTGCCAATGTTGCTGATGCGGTGGTGATGGTAGCTGTCGTGGTGGCGGTTGTAGCTGTCGTGGTGGTTGCTGTAGCTGGTGTGGTGATGGCGGCGAGCTGTACCATAGGCTGAAGTCGTAGTGCGGGAGCGGATACGGCGGGAGACGACATCTTCCGAAACTTAGCATACTTTAGTAGATGACTTGCACGTTAGGCACGGGCTGGGTATCCTGTGTGTGGGCGACCCTCTCTTTCCCGCGTATGGACGTTCCGGCATGGTTCCCTTTCTGATTTCGGGGTCAGAAAGGCGAGGAGGTAGATGCTGAATAACACGGGTCGGAGTTACACTTATTTTCACAGGTAGCGAAGGTCCTGGTCCTTCGTCTATGGAAAGTTTGGGTGGAGATGGAGACTGCGGGTAACTTGGAATGTCTATTTCCGCAGTTGTCATAATTACCACTGAAATCGGTTGACTGGCTAACACTGTTTGAGATACTACGGTGGCGGGTGTAGTGACCATAGCCGGATGGCTAATAACTGATGCGGTTGCTACCGAACTGGATTCTGCGGGAGATTTCCGTTTCTTACTCTGCTTCAGGACCGGTGTGGATGAAGTGACAGGTACTGGCGTAACACTTCCAGATGCGGCTGGGGGCAGGATTTCATGTCTGGCTGTCGGTACATTGCTTACTGTAGCCGTGGGAAGACGATGGCTAACGGGATATCTACGAGTAGTGTTCTTCGTGCGGGCCATTTTCTCGGTCAGGAGAACTTTAACCGGGAGCCGAGATTCGAAGAGGGTGGCTAAAATGGCACGATCCTCGTTCTCTTCCCCAGGAACTAACGTCACTTCCAACACATGGTGATGATAACGGAGCGCATGTGTCACTCAGTAGTGAGTAGCGGTGTAGAGATACTGGCACGTCACACAAAAGGCTGACTGGAAAAGATGATCCTTATTTACATGAATGGTGCCGCCGGATTTCCTAGAGAAAGTTCTGGTACATGGCTCTCCGCTAGCTAACAATGAGTTACACGGGACCCGCTTTGGAACTGGTACCGATTCTTCTTCAGATGAATCCGACAATGCTAAATCTTCAAGGAGTGACATCTTGTTCCCGTACGGTAGTTAGTTGCGGGAACTATTCAAAACCTAATGACCTATCGCTTCATGGTTTATAACTTTCCAGGACAAATATAATAATGAAATAATAAGAAGAAAAACAGCAGAATTTGGTTTGCGACACGAAAGAAGCCTAATGCTATGTTCTTCCCTGGTGTTGAGTTTTGAGGGGAAGACAAAGTTTCAGAGCGCGCTTCCTCCTTTTATACTATTTGGTGACGTCACAGGCGGCGGATGACCACACCTAAAGGTTTTAACAGGTGATTCGGCCATCCTTATATGAATGTTTCCTCGTTTTTCCGGCCTGGACGTCATAGGATTAATTCCTCCCATATAAACGGAGTACCTTTAATTATAGGAAGAATGGCTCATTAAACCTGTCTTTATTTCGCACATTTAATGGCCTTCGATCAACATGAAAACGTGGTACTACTTTTTCTTGGCGGAGCCTCACCTCTTAATTAGCGTGAGGGGGTTCTCCAGGTTGGATGCTTATAAACTTGCCTATTTGATTTTAGTCTGGAGCGCCCGATGGGGTGTGTGGGAGCCAGGTGATGTCAACGGTAATCTCCCGGACTCGCCCTCGCCACTCCTCCATCACGCTGTGGTAGTCACGTCTTTGGGCGGCTCTTTTTTGTTTAAAGAGTTTGATCCAACTTACTGGAAATAGCAGTAAATGTCACGTCGCTCTAAAAAGCATGTGGTTGATTGGAAACGTGTATGCTGTCTATGGCGACGGCCAAAATGCTGTTGCTGAGGTGTAGGCTGTTGCAGAGGCGAGAGATAGAAATATATATGTTACATCAAGATCTTTATCATGTCCCGTATTTGCGCGAGTTCTTTAACATGCATCTTAGTAGGTGTCTGTAATGGGTAGGTCTTAGCCTGTATTTTAGACTGGAACGCAAGGAAGAGAATTTTTGAAATTCTCTGTAATTTTACTGTCAGATTTTTTATGCCGCTTTGCCGGCCCGTGTGCTGATGATTTGTAGCACGGTAGAGCAGTTGTGCTCTTAATAAAAAATTTAACAGTAAAGTTGTAAGTAATTTTGATGTGTGCTTTAAACAGTTCTATTCATGTGGTAGATCACGTTACTGATCCCGTCAAGATAGCTGTGTTTTCCGAGCTGGAGGGCTGGCCAAGCATTCTCCTCAATGGGTAGAACTAGCTCCATCCCGGCCTAGACCAAACACATTAGTACCATTTTTAATAATGGTTAAATTACAGTACAACTCGCAAACATGTGTGACACAGTTATTACAATTACAATGCCATCGTTCGGAGATTGTGAATACAGTCAACCTGAGTGTCTGTGTTTCTGTCAGGTTGGTGATTTGAATCTGATACGCGTGATTGGTTCTCTGTGGATGGTACTTGTGCTGTGGTGAAGGTGACGTGTTTATGGCCGCCATGTGCGGGAAGGGGGAGGGATAGGCAGCGTGAATGTGAACTTTATCGAACCCTGAGGGTATTTCACTCTGTAATGGCCGAGCCCGTGGGCGGGACATAGTTGCTTTAGAGCATAGATGACCGGTTGGATGCTGTCGTAACTTTGATCAATCCATTGTCGAATTCAACTTTTCGGTAGCAAAATCCTACTTGTGACTGACAACAATGCGGGCATCCTGCTCTCTTAATAATATCGACTGTTATTACGTGTAGGTGAAGTATGTAGTTTAGCTGTTTCTGTACATCGTCGGGAAAAAGGGGAAGGGGGAGGATCGTTGGACAAACGTCCTCCCGTGACGCATACTGTAGATGGCTGTAGTGCATTCCTGATATCCATATGATCAGTTCTCCCGTAACTGGATAAGAAGGTGTGTGCAGGAGATTTGTTGGCTGCTGTCTCTTGATGATAATGCTGTTGTCGGGATGTTCGGGCTGCTGTATGATGCCAATCTTATAAGCAATGTGGGCGCATTCCAGTTTCTCCACGCTGGTGAACGCCAAGTCTGTTGTTATTTACGGGAGGTGTAGTCTGCGGGAGATATTATTTCTCCCGCAATTTGTGCGGGAGGAATTTGTTGCGGGAATATTTATGTCTCTACCGGTAATTAATTAGGACCGGTAGGTGCTGCTAAATGCTGTTGTTGCCGATGTTGAATGTCTCCATTATGCCGAGTATAACTGAGCAAGTATGTCATGTACACGCAGTGATGAATTGACGCATCCAGTCTTGAAGGCTGGTGTGTTCTTGTAGGTGTTGACATTCTGTCTGTTGTATGATGTCCTGACTGATCACGGGGGAGTACATTAGACCCAATGGATGGGGTGGCCTTTGGATAGGGGAATGTGGTCATCTCCCGTTACACGACGGTTGGTGTCCTGTCATAATTTTTAGACACCGGAAAATTCGAGCTGAGAGTCTGCTGAACAGGCTGCTTCCCTGCCCACCGCAGGGGGTAATGGTGGTCGGTGCGGTGCGGTGCGGGATGCCACCTCCTCTGTTGCAGCAGTCTCTCTCAAAATCTGAAGATTGACAGTCAACAGACGACGAGTGGAGTGTGAAATGGACTGGGCTGGTGATGTCCGAACTTGCTGTATAGACGAGGGACGCCAGTTGGATTTGGGGTGGGGGTGTGGTGATGGATAGGGGTGCTGCTTGGATGGGGATTGGTCTGGCGCTTTCGGGAGGTGGTCGGGTACATCTTGTTGTATGATTTTACGGTTCTAGACACGCAAAGGCTTCATCCAGCCTCTTCACTTCCATGCTATTCACCACATGTTCCACCCCACGGAAGCATGGCTTGGGTCCGCCTCAGCTTCCGCTTGTGGTAACTCTATAATGGGGGGGGGGGGGGGAGTGCAGAGCATGAAGTCGGTGGGAATGGGAAGAGATCGGAGAACAACTTTTCCATCCGGTCCCGTGGACAAAACAAACACGAAATTCTTCAGATACGACTTCCCAGATCGAGTAGACCCGTGCTGAGGAGGGAGAGAGCGAGTACGTATCTCGTCATCAACGCCTGTTCATCCACGTTCTGGCTTGGTAGAACTGGGGCTGAACTAGCACCGTGGTGCTCTGCGCTAAGTGGGGGAATACCAATTTCCGTAGAACTATCTGTCTGGGTACCGGTGTCACGAGAAGCGCCCAGTCCGAGCTCTGGTGCTGCGTCGTCACTGACACACAGTTTAAGTCGATCGAAGTGGATGACTGAGGTCAGGCCAGCCGAAGCACGGATGTGGTAGGTCACATCCGACGTTTTACCTACTACCACATAGGGGCCTTTCCACTGGTAACTCAGTTTACTTGGCACGTTTGCAGACAATCGTGAATCGTGTACCCAAACCATTCTTCCTGCTTCATATGGATCTCCATTCACTCTCCGGTCATGCCATGTCTTTTGCCGCCAGTGTGCAGTGGATAATGTTTCTCTCACTAACTCATCGGCTTGTTCGATCCTTTGCTGCAAGAGTTCGACACAGGGAGATGGTGAATTTTTCTCCCCTGGTATCCGTGGCATAGCCAAATCCAGGATTAAGGCTAATTCACGGCCTAACATTAACCGAGCAGGGGTGTAGCCCGTGCTGGAATGTTCTGAAGTGCGGTAAGCCATGAGTACATGTGGGAGCCATAGGTCCCAATCTCTACAATCAAGGCGTGTTTCCTTGGTAAGCATCTCCGCAAGAGTTCTGTTGAATCTCTCTACCATACCGTCGCTCCCGGGGTGGTATGGAGTTGTCCTTGTTTTGATGATATGGAATAATTTGTAGAGCTCTGATATGAGCCGGCTCTCAAAATTACTTCCTTGATCGGAGTGCAACTCATAAGGCATACCAAAGCGGCAGAACACATTGCTGGCCAAGACATCTGCTACGGTGAATGCCTCTTGGTCCGGCAGAGCAAATGCTTCTACCCACTTCGTAAAATAATCTTGCAACACGAGGATGTATATATTTCCATCATCCGTCGTATCCAAGGGTCCGAGCACGTCGATAGCCACTCGCTCCCACGGTGCACCAACAATCTTAATTTGCGATGGTGTGATATGGTGTTGGCCAACAGCACGTTTTTGGCATGGGATACATTTGGCAACCCATGCCTTGACACTATCGCAAATCCCGATCCAGTGGAATCTCAATTTGATACGGGCAACAGTTCTTTCCACGGCCAGATGACCGGCGTTATCATGTAGTTGTTTCAATATAAATTCACAATAACTTTCCGGGACTATCTAACGGTCATTAATATATAGAACGTTATTTATAAATTGACATTCTTCGAACCGTTGGTAATAATATTTTGCCGTGGTGGATAAGGGTGTTACCGATTCCTTAGGAGGACGCAATTCCTTAGCAGGACGCACCCCCTCCTGAATCCACGCGTATATATTCCGTGTCTGCACGTCTGTTGTTTGGTGGTCTGCGATTTTCTCCGGATTCCACTCTGCGCACCGCAATTCGGGGAACTCCGGAGATGGCTGTGTTGACTGTCACGGTGGCAGCCCCTTCGTGTTCAGCTTCCACACCGATTCTACTAAGGTCGTTGGCATTTCCATGCAATTTGCCGGGACGGTGAACAACGTTAAAGTTATAGGCCTGCAGGGATTGCTGCCATCTCGCTACCTGGCCCTCCAGATTTTTAAAGTTCTTGAGCCACCGTAGCGAGGCATGGTCTGTACGGAGTGAAAAAGGGCACCCGTACATAAAGTGCTTATACTACTTGACGAAATGGACCGCCGCCAAGTTCTCGCTTGGTGGTTGCATATCTTCTCTCCATTTTATTCAGAGTACGTGAACTATACCCCAACACCTGCTCTGTTCTGTCTTCGGTGACCTGAGATAGAACCACGCCTATAGCGAAAGTGGACGTGTCAGTGTCTAAGATGAAATCGAGGTTTGGATTAGGATGAGCAAGAATTGGGGCGGTCGTCAAGAGTTCCTTCAGCGCCCTGAAGGAGCCGTCACACTCACTCGTCCACTCAAATGGTCGATCTTTTTCAGTGATCTTGTAGAGGGGTGAAGCAATCTCACTGATATATCGGATGTAACGGCGATAGTACTGGCATATGTCAAGGAAACTCAGTGTCTCCATAACTGAAGAGGGCCGAGGCCACTCTGCTACTGCCTTAGGTTTCGATGGCTGTGTAGCCACTCCATCACCGTATATGACATGTCCCAGGAACTCAACGCTCTGTCTGAAGAGATGACATTTCTTCGGTTTGAGTTTCAAATTAGCCGTGCGGAACCGGGAGAGCACAGTGTCCAAATTAGTCAAGGTTTGCTTAAACGTGGGTCCAAAGACCCACGTCATCAATGTAACAGACAGATTTCCCATTGCAGGGTAGTCAATACCTGCTCAATGAGTCGTTCAAAGGTTCCAGGAGCGTTGCACAACCCGTAGGCCATCTTGCGGAATTGGAAAAGGTCGTCCCTACAAACGAATGCCGTCTTTTCCATATCAGCTTCATCCATGGCTACTTGCCAGTAACCACTAGATAAGTCAAGGGTACAAAACCACTTGGCTCCGGACAAGGAATCCAAGGCCTGATCTATCCGTGGTAGCGGATAAGCATCTTTAACGCTAAGATCATAATGGCGGCGGTAGTCTATACAAAACCGCAAGGTTCCATCCTTTTTACCTGCTAGCACTATAGGGCTAGCCCATGGAGATGCTGAGGGTTCAATCATACCAGTCCGCAACATGTCGTTCACTTGTTGGTGTGCTTCCACTTGCTTGTGAACGGGAAGACGTCGTACCGGTTGTCGTATTGGGCGATTATTGCCTGTACCGATGGAGTGTCGTACGAGATGAGTTTCTTTGAGATCCATGTCTCCGGAGGAAAAACTATCGCGATATTTATGTAGTAGTTTCCGAATTTCTCGTTTTTGTGATTCCAGTAATCCAACGGTGGCACGTAGATATAAATTGTGTAAATGTTCTGGTAAATCATCAGTCATTTGCGGTGTTGTGTCAGAGAGTGCAGGTGATTCCAATGAGATTATGTCCACTAAATGGCCACAGCGTACTCCGGGTTCCAGAGTGATGGGATTTGCGGTACCATTGAACACTCTAAAAGGTATTTTTTCCTTATTAGTAGTGTCCACTTGTCGTACAATGACGATGCTGGTCTGAGAGGTATTCGTCGGCCATGTATGTCGAATTCATGTTGTCTGCAGTGTATGATGGCTTCGCTGGTACTGAGGAAATCAGAGCCAAGTAGGGCATCGTTATGAATAGAGGCGATGACAACTCGCTGAATGAATTGCATTTCCTCTATTTGGATAATCAAATTAACTACACCGGCTAAGGGTACATCTGCTCCCGTAGCCGTCTGTAGGTAAATATTTGTAGGCTTAAGGAAAGGCTTCTTATGAGGTGGGATACTCTCATATAAGCGCTAGTTAAATACTGTGATAGATGCACTGGTGTCGACAGTGGCACTAGTGGAAATGCCACTAAACAGACAGGCACATTTGTAGATTACTTTGCGATGTACCAGCGGAAGAGTTTCCAACGATGCGGTCCATGATAATGGTATTGGAACAGCATCACTCTGTATATATTCCGACTGTTTCCGTATTGCTTCTTGTATGCTTGTGGATGGCTGAGTGAGGAAAGGGCCAGTTCGTCATCGCCGCTGGTGTGAAGACTGTGGTGAAGACGGAGCTGGGGGTAGCAATGGTGGTGGTAATGTTGCTGCTTCGGTGCAGGCTCCAGCAAGAGTCCAACGCCCACTCAGAATATCGGTGGCATGGTGGTGACAACAAGGGCCTGGGCATTATATATGGTGACCCGAGACGAGACTACTCAGGCTTCCCCTATCAAATGGCACGAAAAATTTACCATTGGAAGACAGCAACGTTCTCATTTGACACAGAATCAGAACCCGGAGCGAGGATGCACATAACCAGCATCCGGCAAGGCCACGCAGATGCCTGGAAATACTTTACCCCACACACAACCTCAGGACTTACACCAGTGTGGATCGTTCGAATCAACCAGTCCTTAGAAGCATTATGTTATTGTCTTCTGATGGCCCAGACCAAGCTGCGCCACTCCATAGATGGGGTGAGTGGGAAAGAGGTGCAGGCCATGTTCAGCAGTCTCGTCGAGGAAATGATAATTATTGCAGACCCTAGACGCCTCATCGCCAAGTTTTAGTAGGCATTACAGATGGCCCGCCACCAGCTGGACTTTGCTATATCTCCACACCTGCGGCTTATTCCAAGCAAACTGATCATGCATATAGAGCTGGGGGTCAGGGCTTATAACAACATGATAGTTGAGGGGAGTTCCCCCGGTGTCCACTTTGGGTTTAACACTGACATCAACTGTGCATGTCGCCACGACGCCCATGGCACCTAGGTCCCTGTGGTCTCCTACGAGGGCCAGTGCTACCATCGTTCCGACTGTCATTCCGACACACAGCATGCTGGTCGACAAACAGTGACCTGTGCTGACACCCACCACCCCGCCCAGTAGTGCTAGCAGGACGATAGCCCTACGAGTGGTGTCAGGCCTGGCTATTGCTGTGCTCATCACCAGTCTTCTCCGCTGCTAGTAGATCCTGCTCTACAAGCAATAGATCATCCTGACTCTCTTCTGGTGTGGGAGTCATGGCAAATGAGATTGCCTGAACTAGCTTGGCCTGCCCGACAGTCCCAAACACGCTGTCCACATACACACCCAAGGACTGTATGGTTCGGTGGTACAGCCTTTTTCCAACTTGTAGTAACACAGAGCCTTATTCAACTCAGAGTCGGGGATGCAATGGATGCCTACAGCTGCTGGAACACGTCTGACAGATACTTAGTATGTAGGAGCTGCTCAGCGATACTGCCGCCCATAATTAGGTAGTCGACGCAACAGATCTACCCCATACCAAATCCTAGGTAGAGCTTCACGGCTGTCAGCTCCTCTGTTACCTCAGCACTAGAGAGCTGTGCGAGCTCATCTGGTGGCCTCTTCTTGTAGCCATTCAATTCGGTAGTGAAGACGTCATAGTACCTGAGGCATAGGTCCATGGTTTAAGCCACTATGTGTAGTGCTATGGATATTCCTGAGTACCAATCTAATCGGCTCACAGATGCAGACTTGTTAGAGTTGCTTAGTGCTCTCGAGGTAGAATGTACACATTTAAATGCGTTGTATACTCAGGGCTTAAACGATGACGTCAATGGTAGAGATTGTAAAGCCAATCGCAGAGTGAGGCGAGTCTCCAGAAGGTGGAGAAGCTGCTCAAAACAAGACCCAGAAGCTACCAACACAGGATAAGCCCATAGCCATTCATGCCGCCAGTAACATGGCCATGAATGTGACTGTGGTGAAGATGACAGGTGGTAATGAGGTTATTCCTTCTGCTGGAGCTGCTGTCCTCGCTACAGTGGCAAGTACGGTTGTCGACCACTGTCTAGGAATAACACATCACATCCCAAAGATCGCCATCGGTGGCGCCTCCTATACTGCTGCTGCCAAGATCATGGGCGAACGCAACCCTCTAATGAAAGCCACAGTTCTAGGGCTAGCAACGAGTGCTATGGCCGAGATCATCGTGGTCTATGTCTAGCTTTAAGATGCTATACATAGTGGAAGCGTGGCAAGTTCATGACACAACAGTAGCCATGCTGTAATTGATTATGACATCATCCTACTTGTCACGTAGTTGATTATGATATATGGTGGATGGATAAACTGGAAAGGTCCATTGCTTGGAAGTTGTTGCTCCCGAAAGCAGCAACAGTTTCCAGATAAACGAATGATTGAAATAAGAATAAAGATAGCTATTACCAGGGTAGGCGTAACCGTATCCCAGCATCACTGGGATTGTTTGGGAGGGAGGGGTCCCCGATCTATTATTTATTTGGGAGTACATGGAGAGATGGCAATGCAGAGAGAATAGTGATAGACACAGTGTTATGGAGAGTTGAGTTGCCTGACATGACAGTTGAGCTACATGGAACATGGATGCCTATAGAGGACAGCTTTATCCTATCTCTGATTTTTGCCCCAAACCTTGACCAAGCAAAATTCTGAAAGCAAATTCTGGAGCCTACCATGATAGGGTCATTCTAGCCAAATTTTGTTGAAAACTGTCAAGCAACTAAGGAGAAGAGTTTTGACAATTTCCAGTACATTTTTCATAAAATCTAAGATTTTCACCAAAAAGATCAACCAATCAAAATTCTGAATAGATGTTCTTGAGCCTACACTGCTGGGTCCATCCACACAATTAGCGTTGAAATTCATCAAGCGGTTGATGTGTTTTGACAATTTCCGGTAAATATTTCATAAAATCTACATTGTACGACTTTCACTAAAAAAATGACCATTCAAAATTCTGTAGACGAGTTCTGCCTAATCCTTCCAGCCAAATAATGTGGAAATCCGCACCGCGGTTAATGAGTGGCGTTTTGACAATTTCCAGTAAATGTTTCATTAAATCTAAGATTTTTTACCCGAAATATTTACCAATTAAAATTCTGTAATATGTTTTCTGAAGCCTACACCAATAGGATCCTTCCAGCCAAATTGGGTTGAAATCAGGCAACTGGTTAATGAGGATCGAGTAGCATAAAGTAAAAGTTGACAGACAGATAGGTGACAGATGGACGGACAGTCGCCATTGCATAAGCTCACATGGCCATTCTGGGCAGGTGGGTTAAAAGTATTTAATCCAGCGCAATTTAAACACATTGAGAATTCTTTTATTTTCAAATAATCACACCTCATTTCAACAATTTTCAGTGGTCAGTTTTCTCTCTGTATCTCACTGGTAGCTTAGATGTACCCTTTCACAAGCACTGAGAAGCTAAAGTTTTCCTATACCAATAAACACTGTGGCATTTAGTTAATATATACAAATACCAACAAATATCTCAGATATTATGGAAAGCTCAAACAATTTCCTGGTACACAGGAACTTTAACTATTTTATCTTGAACATATTAAAGGCCTGCATTATTAAAGTGTCCATGAACAGACTCACATAAACAGATCACATATAAGTCCTTGTCAGAAAATACACATCGATTCACCTACAAGGTTCTCAGTTAACCCTTTAACACTCAAATTTGCTCAAGAAAATTTCAATTTTCTCATAGAAAATGTCAATTTGCAGACCAAGACTGTTCTTAAACATTTACCACTGGAATGACTGGCTCGGTTATCGAGCCAGTCATTCTAGTGGTAAATTTTCAAAAGAGTCTTCTCTTGGTCTGCAAATGGACGTTTCTTAAGACCACCGCAGAAGCCGCTTTTGGCTGATATACGGGTTAATGACAAATTGACATGTAAGTTGTTGCTGTCTGTGGAAAGATGGGATGAGATGTGATTTAACATCAGTATTCCATGACTTCCATTTCCATCATTGAGACACCATTTGTCTGCTTGTAATCCTCCATCACATTCTAGAACAGAGAAAAAAATGAAAAATAATATAACTTTAATAGCAAGACATTCTATCTAATTCTATCAGATTGGAACAATGAGATACATGTATTTATTATACATTACAGTTAATATAATTCAGCAACTGCTTGAATGAATGCAGCCCGCCAGTGGTCACCTCATCGGCCCTGCACTCATTCAACAGTCTCATTGCCCACATCAAGATTTCTCCATAGAAATATCCAGCACGTTTTTTAACCCTCCATCCCATACATGTAGTTTACCTGCCTGCCTGCCTGTATGTCTGAGTCTGTCTGTCCATCCATCTATCTGTGTTTTTCACTCTGTTGTCTCTTGTGTTTATCTTCTTGTCACAGTTGTCATTTATGGGAGGACCATAGCTCAAAATATTAGTATAAGAGGCCAAAATAATACTCAATTGTTGGATGCATGCATTATTGCAAATTGTAAGTCTATACTGTTGCTTTTACTAGACATTAAAGCTATGGTCGTCTTGTTCCCCAAACCACCTATTCATATCTATCATTTCTTGCCCATGCCGTCCATTGTATCACACTAATTTCAAAACTTTAGTAACGTTGTTTAAATATAATTAATATATGTAGCCAGAAGTTTGACAACAGAGTGACAGGCCTCTAAGTTTCAATGCCACCATGTAATGCACATATACTGTATGTGAGTGGAAGTGGGCACATATATACATGTATATGGAGGATGCAGAGAAAAGACACTGGAGTAGACTTGTATGATCACATGTATGTCTACTTGCAGGACAAGAGTATTTTTGAAAATGTATCACCAGAATGACTGGCTTGAGAATAGAATTGAGCAGGCATTCCAGTGATACATTTTCAAGCAAAAATGTGGATGCAATGCGCCAGTCCATATGTACGTTTATGTTGAACGTATGTGATTATGTATGTATGTATATGTATAGGTGTGTGTATGTATGAATATATAGGTAAATTGTTGTATATGTGTACATGTATGTGTTATGTGTATGTATATGTATGTAGGTATATACATGTACATGTATGTATGTATATATACACCTGTGCAAAAGTTAAGCACCAGCAAAAACAATAGAACGTAGAAACATGATGGTACAACTAGGCTGCCATACTTTTTGTCCCCGCGTTAGCTGACATAATTCCAAGTACGAAATGCACATGCATGCATGACTTCACGCCGCTTGATGTCCGTGCGTGGCGGGAAACAGCACACGTGTTCAGTTATGTAAAAGTCCAGTTTGAGGTGTAGAACATTACATACAGATTTAGGCGACAAGATTAGGAATGTTGTGTTCATGACCGTGGTTTATTTGTACAGAGAGAATTAGCTCTTGATTGTGAACCGCTATGGCAATACGAAGGTTAAGTGATCGTGTGAAATGGCAAATCATAGGCATGCATACCACTGGTATGTCATGCAGAGAGATTGGCAGACAGCTGAACATTAACCATACTGTAATCAGTCGTTTGATTGCAAAACATGGGCAAACTAACGAGGTGAAGGACAGGCCTAGATCCGGAAGACCGAAGAAGACTACTGCCCGTGATGATCGAGCCCTAGCACGCCTTGTTAGGAGATCTCCATTCACCAACAGCAGAGTGCTCAGTCAGCAATGGGAAACGCGCAATAGAGTGTCAATGTCTACCGTCAAAAGGAGACTGTATGCTGCTGGCATGAAAGCTAGGAGACCTGTCAGACGTCCTCTCCTCACTGCACACCACAAAGAGGAGCGTCTGAGGTGGTGCAACGAAAGAAGACACTGGAACATGATATCCTGGAGACGGGTACACTGGTCCGATGAAAGTCGGTTCCTGTTTCATGCCACAGATGGTCGAACTCGTGTATGGAGGTCCAGACGCACGGCGTACGACCAACGTAACATCATGGAAGAAGTTCCATTTGGTGGAGGTTCCGTTATGATATGGGGGTGCATCTCATTTGATTGTAAGCTGGATCTGTTGACTGTACCTGGAACACTAAATGGACAAAGATATCAAGATTCCATACTGGATAGAGTTGTGGTCCCTCATTTTGTAAATCATGCACCTGGAACCCACCCTATATTCATGGATGACAATGCCCGACCACATCGTGCTAGAGCTGTGCATGAATACCTCCGCCAGAATGCCATCGAAACCCTACCATGGCCAGCAAGGAGCCCTGACATGAACCCTATTGAGCATATCTGGGACATTCTGGGAAACATGGTGAGAAGGAGGGATCCTCCTGTGCAGAACCTACAGGAATTAACAGACGCACTCCATCTTGAATGGCAACGAATACCACAATGGCGTATCAGTCGGTTGGTGACCAGCATGAGACGTCGTGTCCAGGCCGTCATCCAGGCACAAGGTGGATATACCCGGTATTAATAATGACAGTCTCAAACTCGTGCACAGATGTTAAACTTCGTTTTCAGACACCATTAATGACAATCTAGCCACGTGTGTCAACTGTAGCGCAATAGTTGTCAGTTGTGTCAACGTAACCATATTCAGGCCTCGTTTTCAAGTTCAAACAAAAACATACAGTGTTTCCCCACCATCATAATCAGCATTCCTCTAGTTGCATTATTACCTCTTGCACTAAGATGGATGGGTACATAAATGTTTATGCTATTGCTTTCTTCATAGCACATGAATATACCCTCGCATGTGCGTAAAAATAGGGTGGTGCTTAACTTTTGCACAGGTGTATATAAGTATATATGTGGGTATGTATGTACGTACGCATGTGGGTATAATGTGTACATGGGTACGGATGTCTCCACATATTGTACATAGTAGCTAAATGAAGTCTAAATTAAATGACTGTTTGCGGAATCCGCGCCAGTTGAATTTGTACAAATTTGTGAATTACATAGACAGGAACGTATAATTACTGATGATACCACTCCTCTCTTTAAGCATTTGCATTAACTTATAACGTAATACTGCCGGGACAATAAAAAGCCAACGGCTTATGTCCTGAGACAATGATGATGATGAAGCTCGACTTTGCAATAAACTATGAAGCCTGACTTCAAACATAAAATAAATATAGACGGCTTATTAATACCCTTATCAACAAGAGGCCCAAGCGCCTGTAATGCTCAACTGGATCATTCGTATTTGAACCATTTGCATTTAAATACTGGAAGACATGATGGATAATTTTCGAAAAATCCAAGATGTCCACCAAAAAAAATTGACCAATCAAAATTCTCGTTTGCTATGTAGTGTAGAATCCTAATGCCATAGGATCATTCCACCGAAGTTTCCTTGAAATCGGGACACTAATTAAGGAGTAGCTTTTTAAATGGTTCTGTAAAATTTCCAAAAAATCCAAATGGCCACCAAAAAATCGACCGACCAAAATTCTGAAGTTTCTAGAGCCTACCTACCACTATAGAATCATTCCAGCCAAATTTGGACGAAATCCACCGAACCATTATGGAAGAGATGCATTTTAACAATTTCTGGGAAATTTTTCATAAAATTTAAGATTTTCACCAAAAACAAGAGGCCCAAGGAGCCTGTGTCGCTCACCTGGAGCACCATCAAAGTTTGTCAAAATTGTTGGCGGGTGGTTTAGTAGTTTATCATACCGCCCAAATTTCGGCATGATCCCTTCAACGGTTCCGGAAAACTAGGTCATCCAAGTCCTCTTGAACAAACTTGGTTTACCTCTTGGCCTAGATGAAGATTTCCCCAAGCAGTTTCGGAGAAGATTTTTCCTAAAATCGGACGAAATCCAAAATGGCCACTGGGCAAATTGGCCGAGTGGGTTCATTTGAGCAAACTTGGATCCCTATGCCCTCAGGATGCTTCCTGTCAAACATAATTGAAATCGGCCTAGTAGTTCTCGAGAAGACATTTAAAATTTCCCTTTGCTTTATAGCATGGGAGCTTTTGACGAGAAAATTATCCAAGATGGCCATCAAACCGTTTATTCAACAATTTCAAAAATTGCAAATTTGAGCTCAGAATACCCAAAAACATATATCGAACCAATTTTGGCCTCAAAATCCATCAAATAAAAAAATCCAATATGGCCGCCAAACAGGCTAAATTTTGATTGCCCCACAGCGGCCATGTTCTTTGAGGGAGAAACTTCCCTTGAACAAACTTTAATGGCCCTTAGTCCCTGATCATATCTGCCAAATTTTGGCCTGGTCCTTACAGTGGTTCTGGAGTAGTTTTCGGGAAAACTAGGTCATCTAAGATGGCCACCGAACCATTCTGTCAATCAAGTCGTCTTGAGTAAACTTGGCTTACGTCTTTCCATAGCTGAGGTGTCATAAGTTTTGAATCGATTCCCCAAGCGATTTCGGAGATTTTTGAAGACATTTCCTAAAGTCGGCCGAAATCCAAGATGGCCACCAGCCAAATTAGCCGATCGGCTTCATTTGAAGAAATTTGAATCCCTATGCCCTAACCATGCTTCCTGCTAAATATAATTGAAATCGGCCTAGTAGTTCTCCAGAAGAAGACATTTTAAATTTCCCATTACTTTAGTATGGGCGCCTTTGGCGGGAAAATAATCCAAGATAGCCACGAAACTGTTTATCCGACAGTTTCGAAAATGGCAAATGTGAGCTCAGAATACCCAAAACTACATATAGAACCAATTTCGGCCTCAAAATCCATCAAATAAAAAAATTCAATATGGCCACCAAACACGGTACATTTTGATTGGCACATGGTGGCCATGTTTTTTGACGGATCAACTTCCCTCGAACAAACTTTAATGGTGCTTAGTTCCTGATCATATCTCACAAATTTTGGCCTGATCCCTTCAGCGGTTCTGGAGTCGTTTTTGAAAAAAATAGCTCATCTAAGATGGCCACCGAACCATTTGGTCAATCAAGTCACCTTCAACAAACTTGGCTTAGCTCTTTCCCTAGATGATGTTTCATGAGTTTTGAATCGCTTCCTCAAGTGGTTTCGGAGAAGATTTTTAAAGACGTTTCCTAAAATCGGCCGAAATCCAAGATGGCCACCAGCCAAATTGGCTGATTGGCTCCATTTGAACAAACTTGGATCCCTATGCCCTAACGATGATTTCTGCCAAATATAATCGACATCGGCGGTTCTTGAGAAGAAGTCGTTTAAAGGAAAAGTTGACGGATGGACAGACACATGACGGACGGTCGCTACGGCATAAGCTCACTTGGCCTTTCAGGCCAGGTGAGCTAAAAATAGAAGCATTAAATTCTCAATAGATGTTCTGGAACCTACCGCGATTGGGACTGTCCAACCAACTAGGGTTGAAATCTGTCAAGCGGTTAATGATGAGTAGTAGCATTTTGGCAATTTCTGCTAAATTTTTTTTTATCAAATCTAAGCTTTTCACCAAAAACTTGACCAATCAAAATTCTGTATGAAGCTTAGCACAATAAGGTCCTTCAAGTCAAAGTAAGTTGAAATAGGCCAAGCGGTTAATGAGGAGTAGCGTCTTGTCAATTTCTGCTAAATTTTTCATAAAATCTAAGCTTTTCACCAAAAAACTTGACCAATCATAATTCTGTATGCATGTTCTTAAGTCTAGCACCAATAGGGTCCTTCCTCCCAAAGTAAATTGAAATCTTCCATGCGGTTAAATAGGAGTAGCATTTTGACAATGTCCGGTAAATTTGTCATAAAATCAAAGATTTTCACACCAAAAAATTGACCAATCAAAATTCTGTAAACACATTCTGAAGTCGACCACATTAGGGTACTTCCAGCCAAATTAGGTAAAAATCCACCAAGTGGTTAATGAGGAGTAGCGTTTTTACAATTTCCGGTAAATTTTTCATAAAATCTAAAAATTTACCAATCAAAACTCTGTATATGAGTTCTGAGGCCTACAGCACAGAGTCCTTCCCGTCAAATTAAGTTGATATCCACCAAGCGGTTAATGATGAGTACATGTAGCGTTTTTAAACAGTCAGTGACCCCCAAGTCCTTGACCTTTGACATTTTGGCTAGGGTTGCAAAGCCGTGGACACGTTCCGGGAATTTTGGAAAGTTTCTATGGAATATTTCTGGAATTTTCAGAAGGCAGGAATTTTGGGAATATTGGGGAATATTCATTATGCATGCTTATTTATGAATAATTCATACATTGACATTTTATTTAAATAATAATGTGAAATAAGTATTTTGATTTGCTGACAAATCATCTGTCTTGTGTGAATATGAAGGTTGCCGGGGAACAAGTTCACACAGAATACCAGCACATACAATGTAAGCCCTGCGCAAGCAGCACATAGGCTCAACCTTCTTCTTGAACATTTTCATGAGATTGAATACTATAGACGTCCTCCTCAAGGAGGCAATTGTTGACAAGTAAAACGAATTAAGCCTAGTGGGGAGATGATGAAATAATGTATAATGGTCGGTTGTAGGGAATCAGTCTCTTTACGAATTACATGTAGCAATCATGAAGCATTTGACAAGCGAAAGAGAAATCAAGATTTCTTGGTCAATGGACAATGATGTATTTTTGATATAAGCAGCATTAACCAATTACCACTATAATAACAAACATTGAGCATGATAATCTTCAAAATCTATTGTCTCATCTTGAAACAAAATAAAAATTTAATTTTCTGCCTTATGAGCACTGAAACAAGAGGAACAAGAGTTTTAGTGAATCTCAACATATGCCCATAAATCACACATGGTATAAGTACATCAAGGCGTTTTCAAGTTATCCATAAGTAAATATATTTTCAAAGGAGCTCAAGTTTTGCAAGAGAAATAACTTTGGTGAATATGGAGATTTTGCCGAAAGCAATTCATCACATATATTGACGTAAGAAAATGTTGACAAATTTTAAGTCTTTCTAGCAAGAAATCTCTTGCGAAAATGTACAAACAAAATCGTGACATTTATTCTATACCTAACAGAAAGCAAATATCAACTGGTGCAAGTTCAAAATCTCTTCAAGCTTTGGACAAGGCTAGAATCAGATGGATAAACGGGTGGAAGACGAGCACTATTGAATAATACAAGTACACTATGTTCGGGCACATAAACCTCAATTGACAATTTCATTACTGAGTGAGCAGTGTTATTTATGCAAAGTCAACCCATGCTTCTACCAACATGAAAGATCCTGGGTATAAAGGAGTCACTGTGCTGAGCAAGTGGACAAAACTTATGCCTGGATAGCTACCTAGTACAGTAATTTTGGTCAAATATGTAAAAAAAATGTGCCGTGGAAAAGAGAATATACACATGTCTGCTACATGGTGGATAGGTCGCCTTTATGGATTTCAGAAGTGTCACCCATTGCTAAATTTTCTCATTGATCAGTATCATCAGAGTGAAACTGGAAAACTTGTTGCCATAAGATCCAGTCTGAACCGCATTGTTCAAGCAAACACAGTTCAGTAAATGTATGTGTCCTATAATGTTTTAAACAGAATGTTTCATTTCTTACTCTCACATATCCAAAGCTTTTAGTAACTACAAAACCTTTCATAAAAAAGTGTGAAACTGACATTTATGCTCATGAATCACATTTTTTATCTTTTGAAATAAAAGATTTAAAGTTGATGTAAAATATTTAATCATGCTGTGGTTTCAATTAAGATGTAATACCACACTGTGCACACGAGCTAAAATACTAGTAAAATGTTGGTATAGGTATATATTGCTAGGAAAATAACGTTGCTGATATTTCCCAATATTCCCCGAAAATTCCTGTGGAAATTTAACAGCTTTAAAATTTCCGGGAATTTTGAAACTGATTTTGGCCCCAACATCATTTTGTGATGCCGTGTCATTACAAGAGGGTTCCTAAACCTTTCTGTCTTTTAAATTCCATGACTTTTCCTGACCAGAATTAACACATTCCATGACCTCCAAGAATTAATATCTACATGTAGGAGATTTGTGTTTATGACGAATAGCTCCACATAAATTATTATCCGAGTTATTCTGCAAAACGTCTGAGTAACAGCCTCTTGTAACAAACAAGTCTTGTTTCGATAAGCTGTTTCAATAATTTTTATTGCATAGAGGTGATTTATGACAACAGATTTCTTTTTATTTTGCATGATTACCATTTTCCATGCCTCTTCCATGACCTATGATTAAAAACCCACTGATTTTCCGTGATTTTACAAGCCTGTAATGGGCTACGTGTTTCAGTTCGGGTGCAGTATTGATAACCAAACATGAGATATAAACAGAAAAGTTGAGCTAAACAGAAAATGATAGTTGAGAAATCTAGTTTTTTACCAAGGTCACAGTGACCTTGACCATTGACCTTTTGACCCGAACGTCATTGTGTGATGCTGTGTCATTATAAGGAAGCATTTGCCCAAGGTTGGGTCCAGTATGATTAACCAAACATGAGATATAAACAGAAAAGCTGAGCTAAACACAAATTGGCCGCCGCCGGATGATGTGCAGGGTATCACAATAGCTTGTTTTACTTCTCAAAGTCAAGCTCAAAATACTCTTCCTTTGGCATGCAAATGGACTTTTCCAAACACCATTTCAGCTTTCATCATTGAAATGCTTTTGTTATTATGCCTTTGTAATTTGTACTGTACCTTAAGCTGATTAATCGAGTAATCTCGATTACTCTTAAATACATGTAATCAATGGACCTTTCCTATGCCCCGCCCATCACTAACTAAGCTCCACCCACACCTCGCCGTGTTTGGATTGATCGATCCCCGAATGCCCTAGCTATCAATTTCCTGGAAACTATACAGGGAAGCTGTTGAATACTTTGTAACTAATTAGACTGGGTGCTGTTGCTGCCATAGGCAGCAACAGCACCCAGTCAAATTAGTTTCAAAATATTCAACAGAATATTTATTAAATAGTAAAAGCAAACAAATTGTACAACAGCCCATAGACCGTCTTCAAATATGCGTTCGTGACGTACTTATCGACATCATTCATGACGTCATTCATTATGATGTCATTGCACACATCACACAGTTCATTCTGATGTCATATGATGGGTGGGTACACTGGAAAGGACCATTGTGATCATTCAAAGGAAGAATCGCACAAGCCTAACTGGAGGAATATATATTTACCTCAAATGTCTTCATAGCATGTGCACAAAGATCAATCAAATCCTCTAAGCCTTTCTTCAGTACATCAATGGCTGGCGGACCTAATAATACAAATATTTATACATGTATAATTGTTATATACATGTATAATTGGATTTGTTTGTAATTCAAATGTTACAAAAACAATACATGGATCCATTACTAGCTATGCCCTGCACATTTCTAGCTAAGCTCAGCCCACATTGTATGAATATTGGAATCGATTAGAATCATTGAAATGTGAATTCCCAGAATCATAATTTCCAATGTCCATGTAACTATACAGGTAAGCTGTTAAATATTTTAAAACTAATTTGATTGTGGACTATAGCAACAGATCCCAATCAAATTAATTTCAAACTATTCAACCAAATGTTTATTAAATTCTAAATTCATCAAAGACATACAATCTGTACATGTTTGCGACAGACTTCTTGATTTTCATGATTGAGCCACGTCATTTTGATTGTGACATCAGCCAGCATATGACATATTTGATTATGACATCAGATACTTGAGTGACACACCGGATCCTTTCTTTCATCATCTACACATGTATGTTTATATATATATATATATATATATATATATATATATATATATATATATATATATTAACCATGTACTGGCCAAGATTTGTTCAAATAATTGTAAATTTTGCTTAGTCAATGTCCAGTTCCAGGCTACGCGGACTATTTTTGAAAATTTACCACTGGAATTACTGGCTCGGTTATCGAGCCAGTCATTCCAGTTGTAAATTTTTTTAAATAATCTTCTTTTGGCCAGTAAATGGACATTCCTTAAGCCCATTGCAGAGGCCAGTTTTGGCCATCTTGATTATTAGTGTTAAAAATACCCTTCAATTTCTCCAGCATCCTGGCTGCAATGATGACGAACTACGTCTCCAAGGTGACAGTTATCAATTCTCAAATACAAAACTACATATTCGCGTTAAATGAACCCTTTCTGTACAGTTTGAGACCTAAATAGGATCACCACCAGGTGATGGTTTATCACCAGTGCTTTTCACTTGCTACGTCGCTGCAGCGCTGTCACCTGCTCGAGAACAATCTACAAGACCAACCATCCAATCCCAATGATAAGCAATATTGCCACTAGAGTTGTTGTTGACTTTATCGATGAGGAAAAGATCATCTTGATACACTACTTCCAACAGCTACAGAACAGCTCAAGGTTGCAAAACTATTCGTGAAAGAAGCCAAGACAGAGTTCTCCATCAGGGCACTGAGAAGTTGAGGATGAGACCGATGAGTAGAATTTTGGGTTCCTTCTGCCGTTCTTCCGTCATTGGAACTTGTTGCGCAACACGAAATATCGCCTTCAGTCTTTTTGGAAGATGAGTATTCGTGACATTAAAATCCCCATAACGATAAACAATTGCAACTGAAAAGCTGAGCTGTTCCAAAGCTCTCTTGAACACACTTAATGCATGTCACCACAAAATTTACAAACCAATACAAATCCCTGCTGACCACACAGTCTAATATTAAAGGCAACACTCTACAAACTGTGTAGCGCTATCTGTTAAGGTAGCGCAACAGCGATGGTCTATGTTCGGACATGTTCTTCAAACATTCAAATGCTAGTAAATATGCCTGGTTAGAAAGTGCTAGAATTTGCTGTCATGGGCACCAGCAGCTGTCAGGCATCCAAAGGACACCACACCATCAAATTGACATTTCTCTAGACCACTGCAGAAGCCATTTTTGGCCAGCTCGAGTTTTAAAGAATTAACCCTTTCAACAACAAATCCCTGAAAATGTAAATTTTTTACGATGCACAATGCATTCTGTTGAATAATTTTAAATCAGTATGACTGAAAATCATTGCTGTCTAAGGCAGAAATGGCTTCCAGTCATATTAATTTCAAAATATTCAACAGATTAAGTTTTATATAGTAAAGAAAATAATTTGTCGGTGAAAGGGTTAGGATTGGTCAAGAAAATCACAATTATTTCTTAATGAATTCCTATTTGCAGTCCAAGAAATTATTTTCGAAAATGTATCACTAGAGTAACTGACTTGGCTAGCGAGCTAGGGATTCCAGTAGTAAATTTTCAAAAATTATCCCTTTGCTTGCAAATTGCAGGAAATGTCAATTTCCCTTTCTCCGAGATCTAACAATACTCACCATTCTGTTACTTCTGATATACAGCTGGCCTTGACAGCGGCTCTAGGATTATAGACTTAGAAAGCTTTACCGACTCCTGGGAACCGGGTACCCGGCTCCCAACTGCCGAGTACCCGTTTACCATAGAGCTCATATTGTTTGCATATCCACCAAACAAGAGAAAACTATGGCTTGCCTCCGTGGGGCTGGGAGGCTGGGTCCGTAACAGAATGGTGAGTATTGTTAGATCTCGGAGAAAGGGAAATTGACATTTCCTGCATTCTCCTTCGATCAATACTCACCATTCTGTTACTTCTGATATACACCAGATTTGATCAGTAACCTGGTGGGAAGGGGCAAGCCATACATGCTAATTTTGCCCCTTGGAGAAAGATTTTAGACTTCAAACTTGACTAACGGAGACCTAAAAGGACCGTCAAGTTCACGGAACCGAATCACATTCGCGTCACAGCCCCCCCCCCTTTTCCTCCTAAGAAAAGGGAGAGAACTAATGAACATGTATCTCGCCTGAAAACACAAATATGCCAAGAGGGTTAACTGCTCCCTGCATATTCCATGTATTAGCCTGGGAATGAGCATGAATATATAAGATGAATGAACATGATACATATCCATAATACAAAAAACTCTCACTATTGAATTACCTTATGATAATTGGACTTCAGACGTACCGCCTCCAACCATTCACCGGTTCGGCCATCAGTGACACAATCTGGTTGACATCCTCTCGCCTGACGATGCCTGCTTTAGGTTCTTTTCTTACCGAAGTGAGAAAAGGGTGAAAAGCAGTGTGGTCACTAACTATCGTTTCAAAACAGCTAGAGCGAGTGGATTGGCTGAGTCTGACACATCCCTCATATAGTAATCCGTGAATGAGGACTCACAGTGCCATTGTGCAACGGCCATGATGTCCTATAACGGAACACCATTGTAAAGGGCGGTCGAGGCGGCTATTCCTCTGACATTGTCTGCCCTTACGCCTTGCACCTGGTGCCCAGTCGCCATCTCGTGAGTAGTCTGAATGCATTCGACCACCCAACGAGAGATAGTATCCATGGATGCGGCGCCATAAGACTTTTTATGGCAGATCCACAGATGTCTATCATTCGACCGTAACGAGTCAGTCCGTTTCTTGTACTTAGTCAAAGCACGGACCGGGCACCAGACACTGGCATCACGATCAAACCTAGTTAACTTCGGTATAATGATCGGTTTGCCGGGATATCTCAAAGATTGGTTCTTTGACATAACCTCTGCTCTTGGCAGAAGACGCAGACCTTCTCCAGAAACAATAAATCGGTTCCTCTCTGCCGAAAGCGCATGGATCTCACTGCGCCTTCTAGCTGAGGAAGCTGCCAATAGAAAGACCGCCTTTAGAGTCAAATGCTTTAGACTAGCCGAACGCAACGGTTCGAAAGGGTGCTTGGCCAGTACATTAAGCACTAAAGATAGACTCCAGGCTGGAATGACTACCGGTTGTCTCGGTCGGAGATTGCTCATTCCCTTCAACATCACATTTAACTGGGCCACCTCTGGACTATCCCTGTTGGCTAGACAAGGGATAACTTATGCCAAAGCTGACTTGTATCCAGTAACTGTGACGGGAGCTAGTCCTCAAAAGAACAGCTCACAGAGAAAGTCTGCTATTCGCTGATAGTGGATTGAAAGGTATCAATACCCTTTTCTTCACACCAGTCTGCAAATCTGTTAACCTTGTTGTTATATGACTTGAAGGTTGACCTCCTTCTCGCAGCCGCGATGAAATCAGCAGCCTGTCGAGAAAAGCCTTCCGATGTGGAACGTTGTTTGATAACATCCACGCAGTCATTGAACATTTCGGGACGCTCGTGTAGGAAGCGTCCCTTGGCCTGGGAGATTATGTTCGGAATCTCGGGCAACTGCACAGGATTTTCCACCAGCAGATCTAGAAGATCCGTGAACCACGCCCTGCTCGGCCAATACGGCGCTATTAGCAGGACCAGACACGGTTCCTCCCTGACCTTCACCAATACCTTCGGTAGAAGAATGGTGGGTGGGTACGCGTAAGCGTGCATCCCTCTCCAGCTTATCGCCAGAGCGTCTGTATCGACGGCATTTGGATCTGTAATCGGCGAGACATATGTCATGATTTGAGCATTTTCCTTTGTGGCGAACAAGTCCACGTTGGGTTTGCCCCAATGCTCGAAGATCCGTCGCAGAACTGGAGGGTTGAGGGACCATTCTGTTGGCAGGATTCTCTGTCTGCGAGACAAAGCATCCGCCAGAATGTTCAATCGGCCAGGAATACGAGCTGCTTTCAAAACAACCGAATAATTCCTGCACCATTGAGTCAAGTGCCACACCCTGATACACAGAGTGGGCGACCTGGTCCCGCCTTGGCGATTTATATATGATACTACTGTCGAATTGACCAACCGTATCAATATCACCATGCCCCTGATCATCGGAAGGAACTCTTCCAACGCCAGTTCCACTGCCATCATTTCCAACAGATTGATATGCAGCTGACTCTCCGGGAGAGTCCATGTGCCCGAGACCTGGTTCTCCCAGGCATGCACCCCACCCTTCCAGCGATGCATCCGTGTAGACGGACAGCTGGGGGCGGGGTAGGTGCAGCGAAACCCCTAATAGGAGATTCTGACGCTGTTTCCACCATAGAAGATGCGATATTATCGGCTCCAAAACTGGCAACAGTTTTGACAGGGGTTCTGTTCTCTGTTTCCACAGAGACATCAGATACAACTGGATAGGCCTTCGCATTAGAGCATCGTACGGGATAACCTGCTCCATGGAGACCATCATGCCCAGCATCTGAAGGAACCGCCTCGCCTTGAATGTGGTTTCCCACTCGAAAACTCTTGAGGATGGCTAACAGACACCACTCTGGGCTCTGACGGGTAAACCCTGCCCTCCTCGAGGTCGAATCGCATCCCCAAATAAACGAAACGTTGAGTGGGCGTTAACTCGGATTTCTCCTCGTTGACTATGCAGCGTAGATCTGAAAGTAACTTCAGAGTCAGAGCAGTATCCACGTTCAACCTGGCTGCCGAGTCTGCCTTAAGCAGCCAGTCGTCTATGTAGGTGTGTAGCGCCACGTTCTCTTTTCTGAGAAACACTGTCACCGCAAGGACCACTCTTGTGAAAACCCTCGGAGCTGTCGACAGGCCAAACGGGAGACTGTAAACTCCCATACTTGATTCTGAAACGCAAATCTCAGAAACCTGTGCCAACTCCGATTCATAGGAATGTGGAAATATGCATTTTTCAGATCGATCGATACACACCACATTCCTTTCCTCAATCCCGCATTACCGACCTCAGCGTTTCCATCTGGAACCGAGGCGTATGGATAAACCAATTTAATGGCCTGAGATTGAGTATGGGTCTCCATCCCCCTGTGCTCTTGGGGACAAGGAACATGTTTGAATAGAAGCCTGGAGTGTTTCGATTTGCTGGTTTTATTGCTCCCTTCAGAAGCAAACCCGACACTTCCTTTTGAACGGCTTCTAACTTGTCTGGCTCCCTTAGTACGGGTGTCCAGACAGGTGCCAAAGACAGATTTTGTGGTGGAAAGTCCCACCACTCCGGCATGTAACCCTGGGATAACCATCCCAGGACCAGACTGTCTGACGTCACACCTTGCCAGGCCTCGACGAAACGCATGAGCCTTCCACCCACCACGGGGTTGTCCGGCTCGCAGTCCGCACCCCCCCCCCCCCTTCTTTCTTAACGAGAGAGAGAACCATTTCGCTCTAGGCACGACAGGTATAACTGGCACCGCTGTTCCTGTCGCACAGGCGCGGTCCAGGCGGATATGAAGGGAGCTTTCGTACCCTCAGGTACGCTTCGGCCCCTTCTGTCCGCCCTTTGAGGCCTTACCCTTACCCTTCCCCTTCCCGCCTCTAGGGCGGTCAGGAGCAACATTGGGGAGGGTAGGCGCCTCTACAACCTTCCTGGGCTTCTTCGCCGGCGGCGGCTCTGAAACCCCAGCTGAAGCAGAAGTCGCAACAGGCCTAGCTTTCGCCTTGCCCTTATGCTTCTTCTGCTCCTTTGAAGGTTGTCCCGTTAGCGGTTTCCCCACAGGCCCTAGTGCGTGCGCTTGCCGCACTAGCTCTAGCTGTAGGTTTACCGCTAACCGATTCTGCGCGATACTGGCGGTATCCTCTAAGATGGCCCACGCTTGGCCACCGAAGATGCTAGGCCCAAGGAGACGCTCCCTGACTGCCGTAGCCGGACGCATATGGTCAATGACCATTTGCCTCCTGGATTTCGTCACACGCGCTTGCACCCTTGCCAATGCGTCCATCGACAGCACCAGGCCGTCATTGACACATGAAAGCGCCACAGGTGGCACAGGGTGGCCTGCCCCGCTTCAGCCCACACCGACTGAAGGAGACGATAAGAGTGGTTGACAGCGCTCATCGCTGCCCTCACACCCTCATCGCATAGGGACAGGACTTCTTCCTGGTGTACCTGAGACTTGTCCACAAGTGCCGGACCGGGGTGACCCGCCACGGCACTCTGGACACCCAGTACCCATCGGTCATCCTCCGTGACCGACGGGACTACACCATACCTGTCGTATTCCCCCCGCAGAATACGACATCTTGCCCGCACCTCCCTGGAGGCCGCAGGGAGCTGACCCTTGGTCATCAGTTGTTTGCTATAAATAGCATCCAACCATTCTATGAACCGTGGATCCAGTCCCACTGACTGGATCCGGGCCGCGGGCAAAATCCCCGTCCTGATCGACGCAACCGACGGACGGGGCGCATCTTCATCGGCCGTGGCCGAAACCACAGACGGGTCCCTGGCTAGCCACGCCAGAGCATCTGACCAATCTACCTCCGATGAAGACACCCCCGCAAACACGTCACCCGTTGACGTGCTCACAGGTCTGCCAGCCACGGCCTCCCAGCAAGGAGCCACGGCTGACACGCCAGGCACTCCGGTACCACACGGTTCCGCCGCCACCCCATGAAACACTCTGGTCCATGGGGTAGGTCCGCACGGAAAACCGTACAGACCCGTAGCAGTCGCGGAACCATAGCCGGACACGGGCGCCCACGGCACCCCATGTCCGACTGCCGGACCAGGCGAGATAGGTGAGTACCACGCCCGGCCCGGCACACCCGTTCCCGTGACGGCTGGTGCCAAACCAAGCCGCACGGAACCGGTGCACGGTAACGGATTTGCCTCAGCCACAGGCGGAGCCGCTGACCTGGCTTGCGCCAAACCAGACAAATGGAGGCCGGTTCCGTCTAGGACGGAATCAACCTCCATATTCTCCACCTGCGGCTTCACGGGCCGCAGCAACCTCTCCTCCTCGGCCTCCTCGTCTTCAGACTCCGAAGAGTCGTCACTAGACGAGTCAACCGTGGAACCGTCCTGGCGGACGGCTCCCACACCTGACGGACCGGCCACCGCTACTGGACCACCCGGAGGTGGCCGCAGAGAAACAGAAACCCGTCTGGCCGAAGCCAGACGGGACTGCCAGGGGGCCGTGCGAGACGGCCCCCTCGGTAACCAGTCCAGAATCCTGTCCGAGGACAGGATCCGTACCAGGCATGGCGAGAAACTGCCCCCCAACCTTTGGTAGCAGGGACGACACCAGCGTGGTCAGAACACTATGCAGAAAAACCCTGCAGAGCCGGACCAAACCACGCCGGCGGTGCCATCTCGGCCACCTCCAGCTGGGGACGTGGAGCACCCGCACCGGGCGCTCCACGATTTACTCTCGGACCGCCTGACCCCGCGTCAGACCCAGCCAAGTCCTTCTGGGCAAGGAACTTAACCATCGTTTCGACGGACCACACTGCACAAACATTACACCTATGATCTATATTACACAGGGCACACTTAAAACAGACATGGTCCTTGAACATTACACGGACAAACTTATGGCAGTCGTCACATGATGGCGGGGCTGGCTTGGCCTATAAAATAAGCCCAAACCTACACTAAACAAGCGGAACGAGACCCGGATGGAAGGCAGACAATTAATTTTCAAATAATTTGACTCATAAATTAACCGTAACCTCCCCGCACCCCACCCCGCCACGTTACAACAACGATCGCATTGATTATGACGACAAGTACGCGGCGGGCACAACACACCCATAATAGATCCTCCAGGATGTGTAACGGCTCCAGGAATCATATCGCATAGCATTCAGGGTATATTTACTAATCAATATAAATTATACTCCTAACGAACGCAGCACGATATGTGAAGAAAACAACAAAATGTATAACAAAACTGCTGTCTCACACGGTAAAACCGCAGACCACACATCTACTCAAGAATTTTGAAACCACCGATCATTGCAAACCGATCGTGATCGCACGTAAACTTGATCATTCTAAAGTTTCCGGTACCATTTTTAGTACGCAGCACCCAGAATAAGATGCGCGAATTAATGAAAAATTTTTCTTCACATAAACATCCGAGCGACCGGGTGTGACGTCACCCGCTCGGAATCTACGGAGAACGACGTCAGCCGATATTCGTGTTAGAAATACCGTAGCAAACACCTATTTTCAAATCTGCCGATCGCCTGTTGGGGTTTAAGGAAGGCGATCGTCTGGCATATATCGTTGTTAGCACACGTCCCAGATTCTATGGGGTCAGAAATTGGAACATGCGACACAACGAAATTTAGAGACCTAAGTCTTTTAACTATGGATAATAAAGAACAATACAACCTGGTTGTCTTGGCCGGTATTCTCCATAGTCCTTAGTTATCCTTTCAGAACACACAAACTATCACTGATTAAAGACGGAGATTATTTTAAAACACTAAAATCCTTAATGCAAAAAGCATGTATTGCTCTTGTCGCTATGCAAACAAGAATGAGCTCTATGGTAAACGGGTACTCGGCAGTTGGGAGCCGGGTACCCGGTTCCCAGGAGTCGGTAAAGCTTTCTAAGTCTATAATCCTAGAGCCGCTGTCAAGGCCAGCTGTATATCAGAAGTAACAGAATGGTGAGTATTGATCGAAGGAGAAGGTCATTTCTCACGACAACACCAAGGACCGGGTTTGGCTGAATTGACATTAACTCTCTGGGGCCAGTTTCACAAAGGTGCGTAAGTACGATATTGGATGTAAATATTGGATGTAAATATGGCGTAAGTATGGTAGGGGGCATAAATCGGGTTTCACGAAAAGCGCGTAACTTACGCGGGGGTGGGGGGGCCAATAAATATGGTCATAACTTACGCGTGCTGTGACACGAAAACGTCTAACTCAGAACATCACGTTCAGAATCGCCTTTTCCAGCGTACACGGCGAGTATTCGCGAGAGGCTAATTAGGTCAACATTTAGATCGGGAACACATGTTAAAATTAGATCTGTTTATTCATATCTGTTTCTTTTGTGCACTTCAGAACTTCGCACATTTTCCCGAATGCATTGCTATCGACACAAACAGATCATCACTGAAAGGTTTGGCTTTACTATATACCGTAATTTAAGCTGCCAAAATGAGTCACCAGTTTTCGAATATCCCTATCGCTGTTCTGATAGAGCTCATATCTTCTTCCCCGCCTCGTTTCTAACATGTCAAAGCTACATCTTCGATCTAAAAGTACAGGCAATATTTTGTTGTTTGAAATAATCGAGCCATCGTCCTCTAAAAATGACGCTTCAAATCCGGGATTTAATTTAATCGATAAAGCCTGTCTATTACGACCACACTATAGGAGCACAGTATACCTGTCAGAATATGAATAGTGAATCGAGCCAAGGCCCATACGTATGCCCCAGGTGACGGATAATAGTTGGCAGATTATTTTGAAAATAGATCGAGTGTGTTGTTGCTTCCTTAAGTTCTTTACTGTCAAATTGTTTTCAAAATAATAAGCCAGTTATTTATAGCCATTTTAGCCTTTATCCTTTGTCATAAATAACACACGTTAATTCTCTTTTTCTGGTAAATGAATTTCCGAATACCGGTACAGCACTGCAGTAATTATAGACAACAATTTTTGTAAATTTACCACTGGAATAACTGGCTTCGTTATCGAGCCAATTCTTCAAGTGGTAAGATCTAAAAAATAGTTGCCGCCTCCTGCAAGCTTTCACAATGATTTAATGAAAAGAGCTGTTAACCCTTTAATCCTTAAATTGAAACATAAATTCCATGTTTTCATTGAAAATGTCTCTTTGCCGACCAAGAGATTATTTACAAAATTTTAACACTGGAATGACTGGTTCGGTTATTGAGCCAGCCATCCCAGTGGTAATTAAAAAAAAAAATCCTCTTAGTCTGCAAATGCACATTTCTCATGACCACTGCAGAAGCTGGCTAAAGTGTTAAAACAAGAAATCAAGAATCATTTCCAGTGACTTCCATTTTCTTTGTTAAAACTAGCGCTATGAACCTGTGGTCGAATAAGGTGGTGGCACAATATACTCTCTGAATCTGAATTGTTTAAATCAGGTAGCCATATTAAATTTTGAATGCAGGGCAGTTGTCATAGCCACAATAGATATTGTCAAAAGGAACAAATGATGAAAGTTGTTAAGTTCCATCATGCTTTGGAAAATGTATGGGAAATTGAAATATTGTCAGATGTGATTCTCATTTGCAAAATAATATAGATAATAATCAAAATATTGATGATCTTAGCGACAAATTTCATAATTTTTCTGAAAAGTTTGGCACCTTTCCTATGGACACAGATTTGAGACATAAAATGGGACTAGAAATTCATTAATTAGGTCTGCGGATGGATACATTGCCCTATAGAAAATATTCATTTGCAAACAGTGAGAAGACTATTTTTGACAACATACCACTGGAATGACTGCTTGGTGCTTGAGCCAATCATGGTAGTGATAAAATTTCAAAAATAGCATTCTCTTGGTCCGCAAATGGATTATACATTTCCTCTAGAAAATTTCCATTTGCAGACCGTAAGAAGACTATTTTTGACAACTTACCACTGGAATGACTGGCTTGATGATTGAGCAAATAATTCCAGTGATAAGATTCCAAGAATAGGATTCTCTTGGTCTGCGAATGGATATACATTGTCACCTAGAAAATTTCCATTTACAGACCATGAGAAGACTATTTTTGACAACTTAACACTGGAATAACTGTCTTGGTGATTGAGCCCATCATTGCAGTGATAAGATTTCAAAAATAGCATTCTCTTGATCTGCGAATGGATATAGATTGCCCCATAGAAAATTTCCATTTGCAGACCGTAAGAAGACTATTTTTGACAACTTACCACTGGAATGACTGGCTTGGTGATTGAGCCAATCATTCCAGTGATAAGATTCCAAGAATAGCATTCTCTTTGACTGCAATTCCAGGGGGCCCAACTGGTGAATAATATATTATGATTCAAAAGTACTTTCCTTTGCTTTGCAGCCTGTGCCAGGGTGATGAGTGTGCACCAAATCAATGTCTAGTGTAACAGATAAGAAGGCCTTGCAATGAGATGCATTCTAAGATTTCTTCTTCATCACTCTTAAATGATTGAATGCAGTAAATGGAATAACATCTGTAATACCGGTACCAAATTCCCAAAAGACATTCTCAGTCAATCTCAGAATGACAAGCACACACCTGTGATGGATGTGACCACAGTGTTTCTAAAGACTGTTTTCAAAGTCTCATATATACTTGTTATTAACAACACACTCTGATAATTACAGTTCATTACATCAATAACCATATTTAAGGAAATTACTGCATTTATTGAATGAGTTAAAAAGAAAAAATTCAGTTTTAGTGATTGAAGTTTTTATTTAACCCTTGTGTCAAGTTATGACAATGATTTCAAAATGGTTAATTGTTGCAGAACCAGTAGTTAATAAGACTGGCATATATTGTTTAGAGTTGCATGGCCTAGATGTTAAACAAATAATCTTGGGTTAGTGTCTAAATACACATATTGCGTACAGTCACTAATGTACCTGGCCGTACTCAGCCATTTTTGTCAGTAGACACAATGAGTACTGAAAATTGGATATAAGAATCTAAAATTACACCAGTCTACAATCTACCAGTTTATACAGAATATGAATTCTATACTTGATGAATGAAAAATTGTGATTTTCTAACTCAGTCATGAGTATCATTCCTCAAATACAGAATTCACATGCTGTATGAACTGGTAATTGGAGGCTGTTGTAATTTTCAAAAGATAATACCTCTGTCCCGTACATAATTCTACTATCCTATGCACATTTCTAGCACAGAATTTTTAATTCTGATCATAAGTTTCATACTTCTGGTCAAAAGTGTTGCATTTTGACCTGCGATTTCCATATTTGCTGCTAAAATATATACATCTCTGTCCAAATGTTTTGGTTTTAATCTCAAATTACCTCTTTTCAAGAAAAAAATGTTAGCATTTCTGACCAAAATGTGTATGTTTTCAGCCAAAATGTGTTTTGAAATTTATTTTCAAGTGTTCTGATTCAAATACTAAGGTTCCAGATGAGCGATACAATCTCCAGGGTGTTTATTTGTTGGTAATTTATGAAAATATCATAGCCAATCAAAATATAATGTATTTGGCAGACATCTTGTATTTTCTGCAAATTTCTTAGCAAATCATACTTATTAACCACTGGGCCAATTTTAATAAAACTTGGCTAAGCGTTCTTCACAGAAATTTGATTGGTAAAATTTTCCAATGGTCATCTCGTTCTGTTCGTTTGTGTCAGTGGGCAAATATTTCAGGTAAACGATACAGGCCCCTTGGGCCTCTTGTTAATATTCTAAACCCACATGCTTTGGCATAAAGACATGAACAACCAATGTGTCTCATTTTGTGAGGCATTTGCTAAGGTTAAAGGGAAAAGGTACATTTTATCTTGTTTTGGTTTTATACAATAACAAGATAGAGATTGCAGACCCTCGCCCTGCCATTTTTATCACATTGTACATCTTTCCTATTCGCCAGATTTTGTCATATTACGTCCAAAATTGTGAAACCCTAGTGTATGGTCACATCCTTTCCTATGTAAAAATTTTGAGCCAAAAAGTTTCCAAAAATTTGATCTGGCTTTTTTCTGAATCATGGCTAATGTTGGATATCCGCTTTCACAATAAAATTCTTTGTTGTGTTAAAATTTAACTCAAATCTGATTAGTTTTTATGGGGAGCACGTAAACAGACTGACAAACACACGCATGCACATACGCGCGCGCGTACCCCCCCCCCCCCCACGCACACAAGCGCGCGCGTACAACAACTACACAAATGCATGAATAAAATGATGAGAATTCTGAAATGCTGCTCAAACCCAATAATCCTTCTTTATTGGAATTAGAATTAATGCATACGAGTGTTAACAATAATTTTCTGGTATATTTTAGCTCAAATTTTAACACAAGAATGTGTGTGATCCTGTACTAGGACTCCACAACTAGGGATGCAATCTAAAAACTCTGGATGTGGTTACAATGTCATAACAGTAACTAACAACAGGAGAATGAGGGTCTGCAATCAGATGGTATTGTTTACTTTAGGAAATCACTTGACATTATCTATACAGTTAAAGTCTTGACAACCCTGGTTTTATGTGGAGGTTGGGATGTGATGGAGTAGGATGGTGAGTTGCCACCCAGTGGTATGCGCAACACCCCCCACCCAATGTTAAGAAAATTACTATTTATATGATTTTTTCAAACATGATTATGTCGACAACGTTTATCAAAATAAAACACGAAATAAGGTAACGCTTACCACGTTTAATGTAGCGGCGAACGTTGAATTGTCGTCTCGCTGCCGTTAAAATATGCAATTGTACTTTCTATATGGTTCACGCTAGAAGTTATTTGTACTGATTGACCCCGTACTATAATTAACAACTGACAGCTGTCACATTGCAGTCAGCTGGATCATGTCATAAGCAGCGACGATTCTCGCCTTAACGTACTAGAGAGCTCCGCGTCTAAGTTACGCGTTTTAAAACTGACGTAGATGCGGGACTTAAGTATAGTGTCTAAGTTAGACGGGGGCGTAACTTACGCACCTTTGTGAAACAGGCCCCAGCCGGCTGAATTTTTGCACATTACATTTTCCATGGGGTTTACCTATGAATATGCAGAATATGCTGAATATTTCGATAACAATTTGACTGACAGATGTTGGTGGCCAAGCCACCAACAACTTTCAGTCAAATTATTTTCAAAATAATCAGCGTGTCCAGAGTTATCACCCGTTGAAGCTATTCCCTGGTGGCTTGCAGAAGTCAGAAAATAGTTAAAGGGTTAAATTAACTGAATATGAAGAAGTGTTAAGGAAAAGTTTCAAAAATATATTTTCTTATTCAATGATTGGTTATTTTAAATAATATCATTTAAAATCTCTGTTCAAAATAGTGAAATGATGAGTAAAATTATGTAGCGCTTTAAAATGTTAAACCTCAAATTCTTCAAGAAAATTTTAATTTTCTCATAGAAAATGTCCATATGTAAAAAAAGTGAAGACTATTTTAGAAAATTTACTACTAGAATGACTGATTCAATTATTGAACCAGTCATTCCAGTGGTAAATTTTCAAAAATAGTCTTCTCTTGGTCTGCAAATTGACATTTCTAAAGACCACTGCAGAAGTCGTTTTTGGCCAGCTTGAGCTTTTCAGGATTAACCCTTTCAACGGAAAAATCCCTAAAAATGTAAATTCTTTACAATGCATAACATACTCTGTTGAATATTTTGAAATTAATATGACTGGAAATCATTGCTGCCTAAGGCAGCAATAGCTTCCAGTCATATTAATTTCAAAATATTCAAGATCTTTGCTGTTTGCTTGCCCTGAGATTGATATAAGGAATTTATTGATGAAAGGGTTAAGCCAGTGACCATTTTTGAAATTTTACCACTGAAACTACTGGCTACATAACCGAACCAGCTATTCTACATTTTTGTAGCATGTGGTAAATTTTCAAACTATACATTAGTCTTATCTTAGCCTGTAAATAGACATTCACTAAGCAATCTTAACCAAGGGTCAAATAAATTCTGGTTTGCAACAAACATTGCATAACCTATACAGTACAGTTCATAAATAATTGTAAATGTTTCCAAAACAAAAACAGAAACATATTACATGTGGTTTGTATAAATTTAAAACGATGTAAGAAACGTTCTGTTGAATATTTTGGACTTAATCGGCTTGGAAGCCATTGCTGCCTTCATCAAATTACATGTAAGTTCAAAATATTCAACGGTACATTTTATTTTTGTTTTGGAAGCAACCTACATTATTTCTGAGGTGTCCTATATTGTATTCCATTGGCAGACATACCGGTTGTTTGTATTCTCAGATTAATCTTGTTCTCAGATGGATGAGTGAAGGAGTAGCCACAGAATTCCACATCGGGGCTGCAAAGTAACAACAAGAGTGACAATCAGTAAGCTGGTGTGATTATTACCTTGATCATGATCTATCATCTAAAGGTGCATAAACACAGCAGAATTGTTTATCCAATTAACACTCATATCAGACAAAAACGGCTTCTGCAGCGGTCTTGAGAAATGTCCATTTGAAGACCGAGAACACAATTTTTGAAAATTTGCCACTGGAATTTTCAAAAAATAGTTTTCTCTTGGTCTGCAAATTGACATTTTATATGAGAAAAATAAATTCGGAAGTTAGAGGGTTAATTGGTATATATTTAGAGGCTTAAATTGCGTACCACAACGTGATGAAGCGAAATACATGTAAATCTAAACATATGATAATTTTATTCCGTACAAATTATTATAATTTTTTTAAATTTCAAGTTGAATTAAGTACTCATGTCGCTAATTAAATTTCACAACTTAAAAAATTATAGTAATACATAATGAAATAATTAAATGTTAAGATTTATTTTGTTTCATTAAATCTAAGCCCACAATTTGAGCCTCTATAAATATACAATTTTAACAATTATACTTTCAAGCATTCTGCTGCGAATGTGCACATTTAAGAATAATCGTGATTACTTGATTAATAATCTGGTTAAAAATTACAATCTCAATGACGAAAACTACAATTGTGATAAGATATGTCAAATTGCAGACCATGAGAAGACTATTTTTGAAAATGTATCACTGTATCCTTGCTTTGTAATGTAGTAAATCGGGTGTTTAAAATTAAAATAAGGATTGTTTTGCATAACATAAAACCTTAAAATTATTTTAGTTTTTACGATATATAGAAACTATGGCCATGTTTGGATTGGGCATGTGCGTAAAAAAAATCAATCTAGATCGGGAAACAATATAAGCACACCATGCGCCTTCAGTGCATGGGTAGATATGAATTATTGGTATGTTGGTAAAATCAACATGCCCTGTTTGACAGCAATTGGCAGATGTCGCCTGACATGAAAACTGGACCAGTTTGTTTCATTTATTTTCCAGTTATGAACGTTTTGATGGACACTGGAAAAAGTAATAGTGAAAACACATGTTTTTCACAGGTCAAATAAAAAGGTAGGTAAAATAATTACTTATTTCTTCTGCATTTTGATCAAATCTTCGAATGTTGAGTAAATATGGTGTATCTATTGAAATAAACATGTTTTGATGATGTCACCAAAACAACAAGTACGGGAGAACGCAAAAAGAAGCAATTGTTAGAAATAAAACCCTGTTAGAAACAGGTAGCTACGTGTGACACAATTGTTATGAATACTGGCTAATGGGAGGTAACTCATGGTTTCTTATAGATAATGAAGCACCAGTTGAAACAGTTATCTCCCTTCCCACTAATGACTACATCATGGCAGAGTGCCGCTGCACATCGAGCAGTGATGTTTCCGATCAGAGGTTCAGGGATAGATTCTTGCTATGAGATATATGTAAAAGCCTATACCCAAGGGCGGAAACTAACACTAGTCCGCTAGTGCGAGGCTAGTAAAAATTGACCAGTCTAGTACAATTTGTGACTGACAAGACCAGTGGGATACATGTTGTAACAATTTTATAACTCAAACCTTTGATGATCAAGACAGCCAAAAGCAGCTTCTGGAGTGATTGTGAGAAATATCCATTTGCAGACCAAGAGAAGACTATTTTTTTTAATTTACCAAATCTGACACAATTAACTGTCTGACTGCGGAGTTTTTGCAGACAATATACTCCAAGGGTTATATATCTCTGGACTCGCTAAATATTTTGAAAACAATTTGACTGGAAGTTGTTGGTGGCTAAACCACAAACAACTTTCAGTCAAATTGTTTTCAAAGTATTTAGCAAGTCAAGAGTTTCGGTTTATTGAAATTAGTATCTGGTGGCTTGCAGCAGCGAGACAGTTAAAGAGTTTAATTACACTGGTTTTCATACAAAAGAATTGAATAACCCGCACGAACTAAGATCAATAACACACAATGATATAAAACCCACATTCTGAAGTATACAGGTTAAAAGTAATGGACCTTTCCAAGTTTATCCATCGATCATATGATGTCATAACCAACTAAGTGACGTGTATGCTGACGTCATAATCATTACGCCATAAATGATTCTATTTGGCCCGATTTTAACTCTTAATAGTCCGACATAATGTATGAACTGTATGTCTTTATTATTTAATAAACATGCTGTCTAATATTTTGAAACTATAGGGAGCAACAGCACCCAGTCAAATTAGTTTCAAAATATTCAACAGCTTACATGTATAGTTTTCTGGAAATTGATAGTAAGAGATCGATCTATCTCAACACAGACGTGGTGTGGGTGGAGCTTAGATTGAGATGGGCGTGGCATAGTTAAAACTGGAGAGGCCCATTTCCATATCTGCCAAATTACACCCCCCCCCCTCTACATAGGCTCTGTTCTTTAGAGGGAACATTAACACTTTCACTGATAAATTCCCCATATCTCATTTTCAAAGCTACCATACAAGTACAGGGAAACTGTTGAATATTTTGAAATTAACTTGACTGGAAGCCAAATTAATTTCAAAAAATTCAACAGATTAAGTTTTATATCGTAAAGAATATACTTTTACAGGGATTTGTTGGTGAAAGGGTTAATGGAGGGACCAGATCTGTCAGTAGTCTACATGTATATATATATATATATATATATATATATATATACACCTTGTAGATATCGGATTGTCTTATGGGAAGTCATGACCCCGGTAGACGTCTTATATTTGCAAGTAAGACCTCAGTGAAATTCTCATATTTGAAAATACCAGGGAATAGTAACAGTAGCAATTTGGAGACGTAGTAGTATGATGCACTGGTTGACTTTGACCAGTGCTAGTAGGATACGGTTTCGCGGAAATAGGATAAGTTTCGCAGAAATGGAATGGGAACCAGATTGAAACTGTAGTAGTATATTCATCAGGATAAGTTAGAAAATAGAATAGATTGGAATAAGACCGACGGTTCTGAGTTGATGGTGTCTGTCAATAGTTGAGGATAAAAGTTGTTGCTGTGGGATCGGCATACACTTTTATGAAATTTAGCAGTCATTTAGGCCGTTAGTTTAGTAAATAATAGAGTGATAAGAATAGATACGAAATGATGGGAATCGAGAGAATTATAGGAAACAGACTGACATGTAGTTGTTGACGGTCGGCATTCCGAATCCCTTAAGCAAGTACAACAACACCAGCTGGCAATGAGATCATACAGCTCATGTGCTTATTAACGTTCGTTTCCTACAGGCTTATCCACGATAGGCAAGGGACAGGACAGAGGCATTGTAGCGTCCTGTAGGAATTAATAACACAATCGAAATTTGTATATCAACTATATGTCTATCAAAGGGAGGCATGCAACAACAACACATTCCGTAATGTTGTTAGTTAGCTGACAGATCGCATCAAATCAGAACCAGCCAACACCACTTTGACCCTGTTTTAGGTTATCTCCATAGAAGAGAAGCCCAGAGTTTGATTAGTCGAGATGACGTCATAATCAATGAGCATCGAGTCAGACTCTGTGGCAGAGAAACAAAAAGAACTAAGTTTCAGAGTGAAATCGAGAGTTAGGCGAACAGGGATTGGTCAGAACGACCAACAGGAATAGGTACGAACTTCTAGGAAGAGATAAGCAGATGTTGATTGGAGGGCAAGAGTGTGTGGACCAATCAAGCTGTGGTTATAGCTACCTAGAAGGATGAAAGGAACAGAAACTATGTATTACGATATATATAGATCTATATATCGTAATATGTATAGAAGTTAGTAAAATGTAAAGTGTATATAAGAGGCACTTTGTCTCTTAAATCTTTAATCTTCACCATCAGTGATTCCGTAGCAGTCGTGCTTCGTGAATAAGCTAGATAGTCGAATAGCACATCAATTTAGGTTGGGAGTAATTCGTCTCAGTTAGAAATAGAAGTTGATAGAGTAGTATTAGATAAGTAATTAAAGTAAATCATTTCATCAATTGTAGAAAGTATCATTTTATATTACGACAGTAAAAGTCGTCTTTGTTATAATAAGTAGTAGTGTAGCGAATAAAGTATCTCGTATTTAATCAAGCATAGTTCGAGTTGAGTTCGTATAATATACTCCAGAAGCAAGGAACACACTCCTTGCCTTACCTGAGCATCTTCTAGAGTCAGATAGGGCCCGATTACTAATCAAAAATATCTTCACCACCATCAGAAGAGGCGAGCCTAGTAATCTCATCCCCGTTATTCGGAGCAGATAGGTTGTCGCAGCAACCTACCATCTTAAGTCTGCTCAGTGTAGCGGTGATCATTATTTAGTGACGTGTCGATAAGAAGATAGAACCGAAAATCTTCAACCTGTGCAAAAGTTAAGCACCACCCTATTTTTACGCACATGCGAGGGTATATTCATGTGCTATGAAGAAAGCAATAGCATAAACATTTATGTACCCATCCATCTTAGTGCAAGAGGTAATAATGCAACTAGAGGAATGCTGATTATGATGGTGGGGAAACACTGTATGTTTTTGTTTGAACTTGAAAACGAGGCCTGAATATGGTTACGTTGACACAACTGACAACTATTGCCCTACAGTTGACACACGTGGCTAGATTGTCATTAATGGTGTCTGAAAACGAAGTTTAACATCTGTGCACGAGTTTGAGACTGTCATTATTAATACCGGGTATATCCACCTTGTGCCTGGACACGACGTCTCATGCTGGTCACCAACCGACTGATACGCCATTGTGGTATTCGTTGCCATTCAAAATGGAGTGCGTCTGTTAATTCCTGTAGGTTCTGCACAGGAGGATCCCTCCTTCTCACCATGTTTCCCAGAATGTCCCAGATATGCTCAATAGGGTTCATGTCAGGGCTCCTTGCTGGCCATGGTAGGGTTTCGATGGCATTCTGGCGGAGGTATTCATGGACAGCTCTAGCACGATGTGGTCGGGCGTTGTCATCCATGAATATAGGGTGGGTTCCAGGTGCATGATTTACAAAATGAGGGACCACAACTCTATCCAGTATGGAATCTTGATATCTTTGTCCATTTAGTGTTCCAGGTACAGTCAACAGATCCAGCTTACAATCAAATGAGATGCACCCCCATATCATAACGGAACCTCCACCAAATGGAACTTCTTCCATGATGTTACGTTGGTCGCACGCCGTGCGTCTGGACCTCCATACACGAGTTCGACCATCTGTGGCATGAAGCAGGAACCAACTTTCATCGGACCAGTGTACCCGTCTCCAGGATCTCATGTTCCAGTGTCTTCTTTCGTTGCACCACCTCAGACGCTCCTCTTTGTGGTGTGCAGTGAGGAGAGGACGTCTGACAGGTCTCCTAGCTTTCATGCCAGCAGCATACAGTCTCCTTTTGACGGTAGACATTGACACTCTATTGCGCGTTTCCCATTGCTGGCTGAGCACTCTGCTGTTGGTGAATGGAGATCTAACAAGGCGTACTAGGGCTCGATCATCACGGGCAGTAGTCTTCTTCGGTCTTCCAGATCTAGGCCTGTCCTTCACCTCGTTAGTTTGCCCATGTTTTGCAATCAAACGACTGATTACAGTATGGTTAATGTTCAGCTGTCTGCCAATCTCTCTGCATGACATACCAGTGGTATGCATGCCTATGATTTGCCATTTCACACGATCACTTAACCTTCGTCTTGCCATAGCGGTTCACAATCAAGAGCTAATTCTCTCTGTACAAATAAACCACGGTCATGAACACAAAATTCCTAATCTTGTCGCCTAAATCTGTATGTAATGTTCTACACCTCAAACTGGACTCTTACATAACTGAACACGTGTGCTGTTTCCCGCCACGCACGGACATCAAGCGGCGTGAAGTCATGCATGCATGTGCATTTCGTACTTGGAATTATGTCAGCTAACGCGGGGACAAAAAGTATGGCAGCCTAGTTGTACCATCATGTTTCTACATTCTATTGTTTTTGCTGGTGCTTAACTTTTGCACAGGTGTATATATGTACAATGTATATGAGATCATAATGAACTGATATAATGTACATGTACATCTATTGCAATACAGTTGTCCAAACACTATTATTACAAAATACACAAATTGTGTAGGATCTATAATGTCGGATGGGGGGAACAGAGAGGGGGACAGCCTACTGGCTATGGGCTCTTTAACCATATGGCATAAAGTCAGATCTCAGAATGTGTTTAGAAACTCCTCTTCCACTGCCATACTATTTATCGTAAGAGCCACTCATCCCTACCACTAATTACCTGTTTATACCAAAGTGGAACACACTGTGTATATGCACAAACATGTGCAAAACAATGGCACACCCAAGCCATTTACCCTTCAAATGCTGACACTCGTCAGTGGCAGAGGCCCTACATACAGGGTCCAGCTAAGAACAATCAATGAGCGTGTGCACGCACATGCTCAGTAGCAGGGACCCTGATCTAGGGTCCAGGTAACCAGTGAGCATGTGCGTGCACATGCTCAGTGGTCTCCAACCGAAGACAAGCGCCAGGTATACTCCAGCGACATGGCTTATCACATTTTACCAGTTTAAATTAATCAGCAAAATATGGTAGGAGCCAATACAGACAATCTCCCACCAGAGATATCCCTGTGCTCCATTTCAAAGCTAATTCCTCTCATAGGATTTAACCATAGGACGGAGCATGCTTCTTACTGCATTACCTAGGTTCTAAGAGGGGACCCGTGTGCAAACATAAGTACTCCAATCAGGAGATGAAAAAGGAAGCATACAGGTAACAGGATATATAATCTCCACACCATGGAGTTTCTAGGCACCAGCCATATCGTTAAACAGCCTTTAGCCAGTAGGCTGTCCCCCTACCCTCTGTTCCCCCCATCCGACGTTATAGATTCTTCAACAAAGCTCTTTTTTCAGCACACATTCACCACGTTACTGAACGACGTATCTGCAAATCTTGATGATGTCACACCTTTAGGACGTCAGGGCTAACTCCGCCATTAGCATACCGATGCATTGAGAAAAATATAATATCACCTAAAAACCGTATGGTGTTTATTTGTAAAATCCCACACGAAAACATGTATATAAATCCTCTGATGAGCTTCCCACATGAAGCGAAATGCCATAAGGTCAGATCAGATCTCAGAATAGGTTTGGAAACTCCTCTCCCACTGCCATACTATTTATCGTAAGAACCACTCATCCCTACAACTAATTGCCTGTTTATACCAAAAGGGAACACACTGTGTATACGCACAAACATGTGCAAAACAATGGCACACTCAAGCCATTTACCCTTCAAATGCTGACACTCATCAGTGGCAGAGGCCCTACATACAGGGTCCAGCTAAGAACAATCAAAGAGCATGTGCAGGCACATGCTCAGTAGTAGGGACCCTGAATCAAGGGTCCCCAACTAAAAACCTTCAGTGAGCATATGCACGCACATGCTCAGTAGCAGGAACCCTGATTCAGGGTCCAGATAACCAGTGCGTGCAAATGCTCAGTGGTGGGTACCCTTGCCGGGTCCCATGGCCTATAAATAGGAGGCACTCCACCAGTGTCGGGCATCTGACTTTCGTCCTCCAACGGATGACAAGCATCAGGTATACTTCAGCGACGTGGCATATCATGTTTTACCAGTCTACACAAATTGTGTACCAGTCTTTTTAACTCAGCGGGGTGAGCTTAAACAATGATGATATTTAGTCAACAATGGAAGATTCCAGTTGCTCCATCAATCATCTGATGTCATAATCAACTACGTGATGTGTAGGATGACGTCATAATCAATTACATTATGAATGATGTAGCTACATGTAAATTCATCACGAATGCTTAAAGACCCAATACCTGGTAAATCTCAAATCTTAATATACATGTACAGAGGTATGAGCATAAAACGATTCTAGGGTGGCAATACTCGCACTTGAATAGCATTTCTTATAAATTTCTGTACTTAGCAGAAAGCTAGAGGGGTTTACCAATCAGCGTGATTGATGCAAATAGGGTCAATAGTGTGTAACTGATGGATCCAGTAAGATTCTCGGTCCTTGCGGAAGGGTGTGTTTCCCATGCAACCAGGATAATTTATACACAATCAAATCCACCCAGGAACAAAATTGCAAGTGTCATGCACATCCTTGCCCATAGGTATAATCATCCCCAAGGTTTAAAGTTCCTATCTTAAACGGTCTGGAAGGAGATGCGTTACAATCAATAAGTGCACAGACGGCGCACGCGCGCGCGCACACACACACGGGTCGCATCACATATTATAATCCTCACCGTTTCTTCGAAAAGCGTGGGGATAATAACAATATGTCTATCAAATTAAGCAACAGGATTAACTAATATGATATAGCAAGTCACGTCTATTTAACTAGATTGGATGGTCAATAACGTATGAATCAACTGATTCCAGCTAAATTATCTTAGAAATATTCATCAGCACAATTGTATGCATACCGTATATACAGAATTTTCAGACCCAAAGGGTTGATTTCATTTTTAAGGGAGATAACTCTAATGGAGATGCATGTTTTAAACATTTTTGAAAGAGTTACTTCAGCTTTTATATCATAAATTTATTCAAGATTTGAATTTTCTCATAGAAAATGTGCCTTTGCAGACCAAGAGAGATTTTTTTTTTTTAATTTATCACTGGAATGACTGGCTCAGTTATCCAACCAGTCGTTCCAGTGATAAGTTTTCAAAAGTAATCTTCTCTTGTTCTGGAAATGGACATTTGGCGTCACCACTGAAGAAGTACTCTTTGGTCGATCTGGGTTTGAAAATGTAAATATTGACACATAAGAACTTACTTTTTCATAATAATGTGTCGCAGAGAATTACCTAGGGTATGATCCTCATCACGGAGACCAAATGTCTGGCATGTCTCATCATCGGCGGCATGTGGTTTTATCTTTAAATAACAATAACGGATACCTGGTAACAATATTATAGTCATACAAGTGTGACAATGTAATTTATCCGTTCATCAATTAAACCCTTTAGCTAAAGGCCCTTTAGTAAACAAAATCAAAATATTAGCTTATTGAATGTCGATTAGCAGGCCATGAGAAGACTTTTTTTTAACTTAGGCCAGACCAATTTTTTTTTCGTGGTTTGAGAATAGCCAAAACAAAAACAAAAATTCAAAACTCATCTACATGTACATATAATTACATTTTTAATTATGCCTCCTAAAAGAAGATACGAGGCTCCTACAATGTATCTTGTCCAACCAGAATCTGTGCATAAAGTAAAAAAAATTTAATAAAATATAGCAAGTAAATTTGGACTATTTTTAACCTTATTTGACTGGAAGCTGTTTCTGCCTAAGGTAGCAAACCCTTTGTCAAATTTTTTTTTTTAAATCAACAGTTTACATGTACATGTATGGTTGCTTTAAATTGAGTTACTGCAATTTCAGACTTCAAAGGGTTAATTTACGCCAAGGCCAATCCTGTCTAAGTTACATCCAAATCTGACAAATTGGATCTTGCTGTTTTATCTTTATTTTTTCCTCCCTCTTACTTTGCATCTGGGCCAATCCCGCCCGTGATCCAAGAAAAGAATTGGTGTGGCCTTACCACATGGAATGACTAACTGGCTCGGTTGTCCCATTCTGGCATGTATTTTTCAATCAATTACAGTTACAAGTATCTTCTTTAGCATATACATAGGTAACAAGTTATATTCCTGGGTGGAGAGACCTCTCTAACCCCGAACCCACCCTATGATAGATATTTAGATAGTCTGACGGCCTGTCACTCAATACAAATATCCGTCATAGGGCTGATTCAACATCAGGAATTATGGCGATTACCCATATGTTTCCAACAATAGTGAGATACCGGTAGTCCATCACTCATGCATACATGTGAGGCCTGAACCGTATTTACCGGTTCAGTAGCCTGGAGTGCTGAACACTACACCAACATGCCAATTTTCGGTAGATAGGTCTCTGCTTTCCAGGTCCGCATTTTTGTGGTAGCATGAAGAGACACTAGTGTAGAGAAGAAGACTTGGACAGCGATAAACACAGATAATGAAAACAATGGCAATAAGACGAACTATGCATAGCTTCCACTAGTGGAAGTCCGGGAGTCCTATACTCCCAAAGTTCATGTTTGGACTCCCCAAAAACATACCAAGGAAGTCCTGGACGTCCTATTTTTTGTCCCTGACATCTTTAAAAACAATGATTTTAACCAAATTACATGTATTTGAACCATTTTAGACTTCCATGTTTCTTGCTTGGACTACCAATAGCATTAACCAGGAAGTCCCAGACTTCCTGTGTTTAGAAATTAGTGGAAGCCCTGGAACTATGGCCTCCACAAGTCAACAAATGCTAGGCACAGCAGGCTGTCACCATGAGCATACATGTAGGTGGCACACCGCAGCTAACGTGGGGGACACAGATCCAGGCCACGAAACTTACACATTCCTGCGGTCAGGAGCGACAACCTTTTACTGCAGGACAACCAAATCATGACACATTGGTAGCCCTGGGGGAGAAACTAGAAGATAATTTGTTATTTTCAGGGCCTCATGGTGAGTAATCATTTTATTTAGTCTTATTCCCTTAACACTCAAGTCCATTTGCAGAACAAGAGAAGAATGTTTTTGAAAATTTACAACTGGAATGACTGGCTCGGTTTTAAGGTAGTCAGTCCAGTGGCAAATTTTCAAAAACAGTCTTCTCATGGACATTTCCGAAGACCACTGCAGAAGCCGTGTTTGGCTGATAAGAGGGATAAAGGCTTAATGCCTTAATATAATGGTTGAGTTGGTATTTACAAGGATTCTGTAGTCTGGACACCTTACACCAATACATATTTTCAACAGAATTTACAGAAATGGGGCAACGCGGAAGTACAGTCAGGCAAGCTAATTTACATGGCATACTTGCCCCCGTACTTTCCCCTGGGGGCAACACAATATTTTTCAAATTTTCGAGCCATATATGCCATTTGCACCACAGCATTTCCACAAATCAGTGTTAAAGTCTTAAATCTAATGTCACTGATATATTGACGGTTTCGAGAAAACATGAGTCAAATCATTCAAGAACAAACTAGATATCTACTTCCAAGAAAGAACTTTTGAATTGGACTGAGCAAGCCATACTATAACAAACAAGAGGCCCAAGGGGTCTGTATCGCTCACCTGGACCATAGGCATTCTCAACTAGAATGGTCATTAACAATAAGTAGAACTCTAATGAGTTGAGCAGACTTGTAACAAGAAAACAGAGGCCATGTTTCTTTATGTATCAACTTCTCTTGAACACATTTTAATGGCCCTTAGTCATCAATATCATATCTCCCAAATTTCGGCGCAATCCGTTCAGTGGCTCTGGAGATAAAGTTGCTTTCATGAAAACCAGGCCATCAAACAAAGATGGCTGCCCAACCTATTGGCAAATCAAGTTCCCTTGAACAAACTTGGTTCAGCTTGTGCCCTAAATGATATTTTATGAGTTTTGAATCAATCACTCACAGTTTCGGCGAATTTTTTTAGACATTTTCAGCACAAAATCCATGATGGCCGCCGGCCAAATTGGCTGATAGGCTTCGTTTGAAAAAACTTATAATAAATCTTCATGCCCTAAGGATGTTTCCTGCCAAATATAATTGAAATCGGCCCAGTAGTTCTCGAGAAGACATTTTAAATTTCCCATGGCTTTCATTGCTATAGTATGGGAGCTTTTTGCTGGAAATTTATCCAAGATGGCCGGCAACCCGTTTATTCGACAGTTCGAAAATTGCAAATTTGAGATCAGAATACCCAAACATAAAACCAATTACAGCCTCAAAATCCATCAAATAAAAAAATCCAATATGGCCGCCAAACACGCTATATTTTGATTGTCCTACGGTGGCCATGTTTTTTTACAGATCAACTTCCCTTGAACAAACTTTAATGGCCCTTATTCCAGATCCCTTCAACGGTTCTGGATAGGTTGTTTCTGAAAAAAATAGGTCATCCAAGATGGCCGTCAAACTGTTTGGTCAATCAAGTTCTCTTTAACAAATTTGGTTCAGCTCTTCCTAGATGATATTTCAAGAGTTATGAAACGATCCCTCAAATGGTTTCGGAGATTTTTCAAGCCATTCTAAAGATCTGCCGAAATCCAAGATGGCCACCGGCCCAATTGGCCGATCGGCTTCATTTGAACAAACTTGGATCCCTATGCCCCAAGGATGCTTCCTGCCCTATATAGTTGAAATCGGCCTAGTAATTCTCGAGAAGACATTTTAAAGTTCCCATTGCTCTAGTATGGGCGCATTTGGCGGGAAAATAATCCAAGATGGCCGCCAAACAGTTTATCCCAGTTTTGAAAATGGCGAATTTGAGCTAAGAATACCCAAAAATATATATAGAACCCATTTTGGCCTCAAAATCTATCAAATTAAAAAATCCAATATGGCCACCCACCAACACACTACATTTTGATTGGACCACAGCGGCCATGTTTTTTGACGGATCAACTTCCCTTGTACAGTCTTTAATTGCCCTTAGTCCCTAATCATACCTTCCAAATTTCGGCCCGATCCCTTCAGCGGTTCTGCAGTAGTTTTCGGGAAAACTAGGTCATCCAAGATGGCCACCGAACCATTTGGTCAATGAAGACTTCTTGAACAAACTTGGCTTACGTCTTTCCCTAGATGAGCCTTCATGAGTTTTGAATCGATACCACAAGCCGTTTCGGAGAAGATTTTTAAAGACATTTCCTAAAATCAGCCTAAATCCAAGATGGCTACCGGCCAAATTGGCTGATCAGCTTCATTTGAACAAACTTGGATCCCTATGCCCTAAGGATGCTTCCTGCCATATATAATTGAAATCGGCCCAGTGGTTCTTGAGAAGTCGTTTAAAGGAAACGCTAACGAATGACGGACACATGACGGACGGTTGCCACGGCATATATAAGCTCACTTGGCCTTTCAGGCCAGGTGAGCTAAAAACACTGATGCAATAACACGCCAATGGCTTATGCCTTGTAAAATCATGATGATGATAATGATGATGGAGACTCCAATGAGTAATATAAAATATAATAACTGTCTTAAATATTTGCTGCTTTAGGCATGTCCTAGACTCCATATCTAGGTAATTAAACCTGTCCGCAAAGACCACCTGCAAAAAGGTGGTACATTTAAAAGATGTGGATGTCTTTAAGACAGCACATGTGGATGATGTGCCAAAGAACATTTTTTTTTTAAAACAATCAGTGAATTGATGTGTACGTAATTTAGTACATTAAAAAAATAACGATAAAAATATAAACTAAATTAAATGCCCACTATAGGTTTATGTTGCTTACTACTTATACTACAGTAACTACTAGGCCTATAAGGAATAAGAATAAGTATAAGGTGGTCCTTCTATTGACTGTGGCAATCTGGATATTATTAACATATATACTTATCAATATTTTTAATTATTCTCGTAGTTGTATGTTACCCAAAATGAAAAAAAAAAATATCTTTAAATGTCTAAATATATACGTTTTACCACTTCTATTTTAGTCTTCTGCGACATGCTAACAAAAACATGTGTTCAACTTTAGATTCCGCACGAAAAGAAAGTGATTGCTCTTCTGCGTTCGGAGGTAATTTTCTGAATGATTAAATACGCATTTCGGCACAAATCGGCTCTACCGATATCAAGGAATTACCGATCCGAATATAACCGATAGAGAAATCGATTTTGACAACACGTCATGTGATTGTTACTGTTTTCTGAAATCACAACAAGTCTTCGCAGTTAATATTTTTTCAAAGGAAACATCATAACTAATTATTGCGATTGTGACCAGACGTGGAAATATAACCATCAATTTCCAATCAACGCGCATGGTGCACTAGAGAGCATAAACCCGTTTGTATGCAATCTATTTACATAATATCAGTTTTCGTGGTATTTTAATTTCCCCTTTTAGTGAATGACACACACTGTCATCATCATCCATCACCGTCATCATCATAATCTGCAACCACTAGTACAATAAATCATGTCTAGAGATGTGTACGCAAGATTTTGAATGCTTACACGCGTCGAATTGAGCTTGGCTACGCTGCCTATACTACTATCATTACCTTTTTAACTTTCTCTGCCATAACCGTGATCAGATATGTTAGCCACCATATGATATTGATATGGTGGTCGTGTTTTTATTTATGTTGTACAATTGTTTTATGTTATTTGTGTGAGGAGTCCACCGCCCTATAGGCTCTGCCTTGGTAACGAGTCGTTTCGCCCCCTATCCCGTTCGCCCTAGGTCATTTCGCACCGGGTCGATTCGCTCCCAAGTCTGGGTCGTTTCGCACCCCTTTGAAATGGCGTGTGTGCGAAAGGGAATGGCGAGTGTAGTTGAATTGAATTGCCTTTGTAATACCGATACCGACTCAACCTTTGATGTATTGGCAACCTGACCATTTCAAGTTATTCTAAGTGATGTTAATTGCTATTAATAGTTTAATTTATTAAATTTTTTTAATTGGCGATTAATAATTTAATATATATATATATATGCATATTTATTCATCAAATCTTTTTTAATTGAAGATATTTTTGAAATTTTAGCACTGGAATGACGGACTTGGTCGAGCCCATCATTACAGTGGTGAAATTGTCAAAAATAGTATTATCTTGGCCTGCAAGTGGACATTTTCCAAGAACACTACAGAGGCCAGTTTTTGCCGGCTTCGTCATAAAAGGGTTAAAATGAATTTGACAAACCAACCTACCAACTGGCAGATGGAAATAAAAGATGAGTATATTCTATACTAAATAAACTAGTTTTATTGATTTATTTAGTGCACATTTGCGTGCTATAATTTCTTACTGTTATGTATGCTTGTAAGATCTTAAATGATATATTACTGATCCATCCATCCATTCATCCGTCCACTCATCGGTCTGGCCATTCGTCTGTCCATCTCATTTCCGATAAAGCTGCCTAAATTGCAACTATAAATGGGAGTGGCTCACTTGTTTCAAAGTCCTTTGGGACAGTTGATGCGTGCATAAAGGACTAACTACAGTCAGCTTAATTGTTTTCAAAATGTATGGATAATCATGTTTGCGTTAATAATTTTTCTGATCAAATTCAGGGATTGTATGAATTTTACTTATAATTTGAATAACCTCTTTCGCCGTCTTCTGTTGGCACCTAATTAGAAAATCTAATGGCTTAATTAGCATGGCTTTGATCAAAGTGTGAGTGTGTGTGTGTGTGTGCCGACACACGCGCTTGTGTGCGTGTGTACATGATAATTACTAAATTACTCAACGATTCATGCACAATAATTTTAGGCCTACTCCGAACTTGATAAAAATGCAATGTGTGGTGGATGGATGAATGGATGGGCGGATGGATGAAAACTTATGTATGGGATGCATAGAACAAACACGAGAGTTATTAATTAAAACTGTTATGGAAATAAAAAGAAACAAGATCATGCAGATTGCATCAAATGAATGATTAAATGTGTTGATGGATGGTGGGTGGGTGGGTGGATGGATGAAATGGCAGATAAGATGGGTATGGTGGATGGACGGACGGATGGATGGGCTCACGGACTGATGGAAGGACAGGCTGGGGATGGATGGATGGACGAAAGGCAATGCAGATGATTTAGTATTGTTGTAAATGTATGGACTACAATTGGCGTACAGTATATTTGATGAATAATGAGTAATCTACAGGCGGCATAACTGAACCAGGAAACCATGCCAATGTATAAACGTGTTTGGGAAAACTTACTCAGGCAGCGTGATGAGTGACGTTTTGGCGGCATAATCCTACAATGTTAGGCTATGCCTATCATCTAATTACAAATGAGTTCAGAGGCCAAACATCATTAATATCCGATTTCCAATCATGATCAAACAACTGAATGCGGTCAGTTCGTTTTTCTTTGAAAATTGCCGACACCAATTTCCTATATAATATTCGACTTCCAGTTGAACAATCCATAACGTCTTACTTTCATATCGCTCCTCATCATTTAAATATATTACGTCGGTTAAGATAGCCTATAGGACACATCTTTGGGGGGAAACTGTCGCTATGGAGAATCTGTGTATTTTGTGTAATCGGGAAGTTCGTTATATTCAGCACGGCGTGACGTTTGATATTTATGATAGATGGCAGCACCGAACATGTGGAACAGGTAATCATAATCTCGGCGGCAGCATTATCATCAACACCATAATCATCATCATCATTATTTCATCATCATCATCGTCGCCGTTATCATCATCATTTTGTTGCTGTTATCATCATTTCATTGTTGCTATTATCGTTGTTATCGTCGTCGTTGTCGAAATGTTATGTTCAATATTTTGGACTTAATTTAATTGGAAGCCATTGCTGCCTTAGGCAGCATTAATGGCTTCCAATCAACTTACGTCCAAAATATTGAACATAACATCTCGACGACGACGACAACAACGATAATAGCAACAATGAAATGATGATAACAGCAACAAAATGATGATGATAATGATGATGAAATACTACGTACTACTACATCATATTCATGTAAATTGTTTATTTTACAAAGTGCGTTTTCAAAATTGTGTTGACATAACCACTGTACGTCACATCACACCCTATATACCGTTTCGCATTGTCCCAAAATACCAGCTCTTATCTTTCTTTCCGAAGATAATTTCGCGTACTGTTATCAGTAATAACTCCAGTTAAATTAGTTTCGAAATATTCAACAGATATGATCAGAAGGGATGGGTAGGATAGGGCCACGTGCGAGCGTGCGTGTGTGCGTGCGTCGCAATAAAAGTAGTGAGTCTTTCAACATGAATGATATACAGATGTCTATGAGACCACGTGTATTAAATGTATTGAATGAATACGGCCAAGCACAGTTAGTCATCATAGAATATGTGTTAGAGCTGGGCGGTCTGTCGGTATTACCGTGAGGGCCGCGGTATACCGTGACCGTTGACATTTCCAAATACCGTGAATACCGTCCATAATGGTTGACCAATATTTGAGAAATATATCCATAAAATCTGACTTGACCAAGGGTAAATAAGTGCTAATAGTGCCAAAAATACAGGCATCCCTAACTATTAGCCGAGTTGAGGTGAAAGGGTCGTTGTAAAAACAAACATCAAGATGTCAATTACAAAATAATGACAGGCAGAATTGTATGTCAAACGTACGTCTTGAAAGTCTCACGGTAAAATTGCTTTATTTAAAACATCTAAACTCATTCTCTGGCCATCCGCCGGTAGTAATTACACTATAATATGTTCCCTATTCCCGTTTCTATTATTTGTAATTTATTACTCCAAGCATTTTGTCACCGAACAAACATGCTAGAATAACAAAATGACATACAAACTGCGTGCTATTCAAACACAACAGCGATCTCGCAAAGACGTATATAGATTGGTTGTTCATGAACTAGACCATGGGAAAATACATTACTATGCTGAATTTACCAATGAAAATTTACTTGATCACGTGCTAATTTATTAACAATGAGCAAGCGTTGAAGTTGTTATTTTATATTTTTCTGGCTTGTTTTAAGAAATTTCTTTAAGGATTAAATCCAGTTTAAGTAACAACACCTAAAAATTATAGTGTTTTAGTTTTTGTAATTCATTTTTCAACTGGCTACACGTCGGAAGTTCGCGGAAATGGCTTTTTACACGCATTGTTCACGTGAAGCATGGCGAGTAACGAGTCTGCACATCGGGTACTCGGTAATTATCAGAAGCTTTGGAATCGGCTATATTCAATGTCGTGTTATATGTATGTGTATAGGCCTGTTTTCCCGAGTAACAGAATATACGACTCCAACAGAAATAGAGTACAACACTCGCCCCGTTTAAATACTCGCAGATTTTGTCTGGACTCTGTTTATCAAAGCACTCGACTGCCAAACTAAAATTTACCGTTTGCTGGTCGCACGCATTAATAGGCAAGAACAATCCAGATTGAAAATAGTGCACCCCAATGTCTCAAACAGCGGGTAATAGTTAGCGAGTCGACCACACCCGTTGACCGATATTCCCGTGAATGATATTACGTCAATAAAAATAGTGACCTAATAAAATCGTGAAACTAAATAGCCATGTTTTTCTTCTCTAAATCAGGAAGCCGATTTATGTATTTTACCCATATTTACCGTTGATTGGAGATGGCAGTGAAAAGGAAATGGAAAAAATTGTTCTAATTTCGTGGCATGCCTCAAGCTCAGATGACGATATACCGTGGTACCGCGATACTTTTTCATGGTACCGATACCGTCATGTAAATATCAATACCGCCCAGCTCTAATATGTGTTCAAGCGACCACATACATTACAAAACTTGGATCTTTAGCAAATTACAATCCTATTCCCGTCAAACATTCATTATATTATATGTAGATATCAGTTTCTCTGAATTACCTATCTCCTTTTTATCTCCTTATTAACTTATAATGCACATGTCTATATAGGGGGCGAAATTACCTAGGGCGAACGGGAATAAGGGGCGAAATGACCTGGGGCGAACAGGGTGCGAATGGGATAGGGGCGAAACGACCCGGATTCCTCTGCCTTTGGTGGACTACATGTTGTGACATTAAATATGTATAAAAAATTAATGAAATAAATAACATTGAATCTTGAACCCCCTGCTACAAGTGCTAGGCCTCAAAGTAGATCTAAGATCTCTGATCTTGGGTCGGATGCAGGGGTGTAACACTTTATCTGGGTAGCAAGCCAGGTATTTGGAGCGAGTGGCCAACCATAGCACTAAACAACTCATCTTTCATGACAGTTAATATTATGAATATCCGTCATGGTGCTCGCTGTGTGAGTTCCCGCCAAGCATGTGCAGCACCGGACACACCCCCCCCCCCCTGAAGGGATCCACCCAAGCTACTGGTGGTAAAGTTTGTAGACTTGAAGAAAAAGGAAGAAGGTTGTCCAACCTAAAGTACAAGTAAGCAAACTGCTGACTATCATGCAATGGAATGCTGAAGGAGTTTCTAACAAAAAAACGGAGCTTAGCCAAATTCTCAAGGAGAAAGGCGTAGATGTTGCGTGTATCCAAGAAACTCATCTGAATGCCAACAGAAGATTCTGTATAAGAGGATTTCAGTGCTTCAGATCTGACAGGGATGGAAGACATAAAGGAGGAGTCATAACCCTGGTCCGGAATAACCTAAATGTCATTGAAGTTCAGAGAGACATGGACGGACCTGAAATTCTCACAATCAAGATAATTCCAGAGAAACATCCTATCACTGTTGTCAACTATTACTGCCCTAATAATCAACCATTGAATCTCAGAAAAATCCCAGTTCACCCAGATTCAACTATCATTGCTGGTGACCTCAACAGTCATTCTCAGTTATGGGGCTATCATTCTACTGATAGGAGGGGTGAGGACATTGAAAATTGGATGGATGAGCAGAAGCTGATTCTCTTGAATAAGGCAGATGACCCACCTACATTCTACTCAAGACGATGGCATACCTCAAGTTCTCCCGATGTAGCATTTTCGACAGAAAATCTACATCAAGAATCTTTGCGTATTGTTGGGGAACAACTTGGAGGCAGTGATCACCGCCCTGTTTTCATTACCATTAACATGGATGTTGAGATTGACCGGAATCACACTCCTCGATGGAACTATAAGAAAGCAGACTGGGACAGATATCAGAAAGAGAGTGACAGATTGGTAAAAGACATTGATGTCAAAAACCAAAATATCAATAAAGTTGTTAAAGAGCTTAACTCTGCTTAACTATCTGCTGCTGGCAAATGCATTCCTAGGGGATCCAGGAAAAATTACAGACCTTACTGGAGAATGTATCTGCAAAAGTTACACAAAGAAATGTCTAACGCAAGGGAAATTGCAGAGAATGTCCCAACAGAAGCCAACCATGTGAGACTCCAACAATCCAAGGCAAAATATCTGAAAGCCAAAATCAGAGCCACCAGAGAATCGTGGAGAGAAAAAATGTAAAGCTTAAATCTTGAAAAAGATGCAAACAAACTCTGGAGGCTTGTGAAGCAGCTTAACGATGAAAACACCAGAGTACCGAACATAACTCTTGAAGAGGATTGTGAAATCAAAACAGGAGAGGCTGCTGCTGAACACTTTGCTTGTATGTTTCAGAAAGTAAGCAATCTAGATGTGCTAGTGAGTTGTAAAAAAGCTGCAATGAAGTCTGCAAAGGGGAATGGAGAGACACAAATACATGCCGCGGGAATAGATGAGCTTCTGACCATCAGCGAGTTGGAGAAAAGCTTGAGAGTTCTGAAAAACAGGAAGTCTCCTGGACCGGATGGAATAACCAATGAGATGTTGAGGAATCTTGGTACTATTGGAAAGCACAAGCTTTTGGAGATTTTCAACCACAGCTGGTACACAGAAGAAGTTCCCCATTCTCCTTCGATCAATACTCACCATTCTGTTACTTCTGATATACAGCTGGCCTTGACAGCGGCTCTAGGATTATAGACTTAGAAAGCTTTACCGACTCCTGGGAACCGGGTACTCGGCTCCCCACTGCCGAGTACCCGTTTACCATAGAGCTCATTCTTGTTTGCATAGCAACAAGAGCAATACATGCTTTTTGCATTAAGGATTTTAGTGTTTTAAAATAATCTAAGTCTTTAATCAGTGATAGTTTGTGTGTTCTGAAAGGATAACTAAGGACTATGGAGAATACCGCCCAAGACAACCAGGTTGTATTGTTCTTTATTATCCATAGTTAAAAGACTTAGGTCTCTAAATTTCGTTGTGTCGCATGTTCCAATTTCTGACCCCATAGAATCTGGGACGTGTGCTAACAACGATATATGCCAGACGATCGCCTTCTTTAAACCCCAACAGGCGATCGGCAGATATGAAAATAGGTGTTTGCTACGGTATTTCTAACACGAATATCGGCTGACGTCGTTCTCCGTAGAATCCGAGCGGGTGACGTCACACCCGGTCGCTCGGATGTTTATGTGAAGAAAATTTTTTTCATTAATTCGCGCATCTTGTTCTGGGTGCTGCGTACTAAAAATGGTACCGGAAACTTTAGAATGATCAAGTTTACGTGCGATCACGATCGGTTTGCAATGATCGGTGGTTTCAAAATTCTTGAGTAGATGTGTGGTCTGCGGTTTTACCGTGTGAGACAGCAGTTGTTATACATTTTGTTGTTTTCTTCACATGTCGTGCTGCGTTCGTTAGGAGTATAATTTATATTGATTAGTAAATATACCCTGAATGCTATGCGATATGATTCCTGGAGCCGTTACACATCCTGTAGGATCTATTATGGGTGTGTTGTGCCCGCCGCGTACTTGTCGTCATAATCAATGCGATCGTTGTTGTAACGTGGCGGGGTGGGGTGCGGGGAGGTTACGGTTAATTTATGAGTCAAAATATTTGAAAATTAATTGTCTGCCTTCCATCCGTGTCTCGTTCCGCTTGTTTATTGTAGGTTTGTGCTTATTTTATAGGCCAAGCCAGCCCCGCCATCATGTGACGACTGCCATAAGTTTGTCCGTGTAATGTTCAAGGACCATGTCTGTTTTAGGTGTGCCCTGTGTAATATAGATCATAGGTGTAATGTTTGTGCAGTGTGGTCCGTCGAAACGATGGTTAAGTTCCTTGCCCAGAAGGACTTGGCTGGGTCTGACGCGGGGTCAGGCGGTCCGAGAGGAAATCGGGGAGCGCCCGGTTCGGCCGGTGGGGGTGCTCCACGTCCCCAGCTGGAGGTGGCGGAGATGGCAGCGCCGGCGTGGTTTGGTCCGGCTATGCAGGGTTTTCTGCATAGCATTCTGCCCACGCTGGTGTCGTCCCTGCTACCAAAGGTTGGGGGGCAGTTTCTCCCCATGCCTGGTACGGATCCTGTCCTCGGACAGGATTCTGGACTGGTTACCGAGGGGGCCGTCTCGTACGGCCCCCTGGCGGTCCCGTCTGGCTTCGGCCAGACGGGTTCTGTCTCTCTGCGGCCACCTCCGGGTGGTCCAGTAGCGGTGGCCGGTCCGTCAGGTGTGGGAGCCGTCCGCCAGGACGGCTCCACGGTTTATTCGTCTAGTGACGGCTCTTCGGAGTCTGAAGACGATGAGGCCAAGGAGGAGAGGTTGCTGCGGCCCGTGAAGCCGCAGGTGGAGAATATGGAGGTTGATTCCGTCCTGGACAGAACCGGCCTCCATTTGTCTGGTTTGGCGCAAGCCAGGTCAGCGGCTCCACCTGCGGCTGAGGCCAATCCGTTACCGTGCACCGGTTCCGCGCGGCTTGGTTTGTCACCAGCCGTCAGGGGAACGGGTGTGCCGGACCAGGCGTGGTACTCACATATCTCGCCTGGTCCGGCAGCCGGACATGGGGTGCCGTTGGCGCCCGTGTCCGGCTATGGTTCCGCGACGGTTACGGGTCCGTACGGTTTTCCGTGCGGACCTACCCCATGGACCGGAGTGTTTCATGGGGTGGCGGCGGAACCGTGTGGTAGCGGAGTGCCTGGCGTGTCAGCCATGGCTCCTTGCCGGGAGGCCATGGCTGGCAGACCCGTGAGCACGTCAACGGGTGACGTGTTTGCGGGGGTATCTTCTTCGGAGGTAGATTGGTCTGATGCTCTGGCGTGGCTAGCCAGAGTGGACCCGTCTGTGGTTTCGGCCACGGCCGATGAAGATGCGCCCCGTCCGTCGGTTGCGTCGATTAGGACGGGGATTTTGCCCGCGGCCCGGATCCAGTCAGTGGGACTGGATCCACGGTTCATTGATTTGTTGGATGCTATTTATAGTAAACAACTAATGACCAAGGGTCAGCTCCCTGCGGCCTCCAGGGAGGTGCGGACAAGATGTCGTATTCCGCGGGGTGAATACGACAGGTATGGTGTAGTCCCGTCGGTCACGGAGGATGACCGATGGGTACTGGGTGTCCAGAGTGCCGGGTCGGGTGGTCCCGGTCCGGCACTACAGCCGCACTAGTGGATAAGGCCCAGGTACACCAGGAAGAAGTCCTGGCCCTATGCGATGAGGGTGTGAGGGCAGCGATGAGTGCTGTCAATCACTCCTATCGTCTACTTCAGTCGGTGTGGGCTGAAGCGGGGGCAGGCCACCCTGTGCCACCTGTGGCGCTATCGTGCGTTAATGACGGCTTGGTGCTGTCAATGGACGCATTGGCAAGGGTGCAAGCGCGTGTGACGAAGTCCAGGAGGCAAATGGTCATTGACCATATGCGTCCGGCTACGGCAGTCAGGGAGCGTCTTCTTGGGACGCCCCTGACAGGGCCTAGCATCTTTGGTGGCCAAGCGCGGGCCATCTTAGAGGACACCGCCAGTATTGCGCAGAATCGGTTAGCGGTAAATCTACAGCTAGAGCTAGTGCGGCAAGCGCACACACTAGGGGCTGTGGGCAAGCCGCTAACGGGACAGCCTTCAAAGAAACAGAAAAAGCATAAGAGCAAGGCGAAAGCCAGGCCTATTGCGACGTCTGTTTCGGCTGGGTTCTCGGAGCCGCCGCCGGCGAAGAAACCCAGGAAGGTTGTAGAGGCGCCTACCCTCCCCAATGTTGCACCTGACCGCCCTAGAGGTGGGAAGGGTAAGAGTAAGGGTAAGGCCTCAAAGTGGGGACAGAAGGGGCCGAAGCGTACCTGAGGGTACGCAAGCTCCCTACATATCCGCCTGGACCGCACCTGTGCGACAGGAACAGCGGTGCCAGTTATACCCGTCGTGCCTAGAACGAAATGGTTCTCTCTCTCTCTCGGTAAGAAAGGGGTGTGTGGCGGACTGCGAGCCGGACAACCCCGTGAGGCGTCTATGGTGGGTGGAAGGCTCATGCGTTTCGTCGAGGCTTGGCGAGGTGTGACGTCAGACAGTCTGGTCCTGGGATGGTTATCCCAGGGTTACATGCCGGAGTGGTGGGACTTTCCGCAACAAAATCTGTCTTTGGCACCTGTCTGGACACCCGTACCAAGGGAGCCAGACAAGTTAGAAGCCGTTCAAAAGGAAGTGTCGGGTTTGCTTCTGAAGGGAGCAATAAAACCAGCAAACCGGAACACTCCAGGCTTCTATTCAAACATGTTCCTTGTCCCCAAGAGCACAGGGGGATGGAGACCCATACTCAATCTCAGGCCATACGACTCGGTTCCAGATGGAAACGCCGAGGTCGGTAATGGCGGGATTGAGGAAAGGAATGTGGTGTGTATCGATCGATCTGAAAGATGCATATTTCCACATTCCGATGAATCGGAGTTGGCACAGGTTTCTGAGATTTGCGTTTCAGAATCAAGTATGGGAGTTTACAGTTCTCCCGTTTGGCCTGTCAACAGCTCCGAGGGTTTTCACAAGAGTGGTCCTTGCGGTGACAGCGTTTCTCAGAAAAGAGAACGTGGCGCTACACACCTACATAGATGACTGGCTGCTCAAGGCAGACTCGGCAGCCAGGTTGAACGTGGATACTGCTCTGACTCTGAAGTTACTTTCAGATCTAGGCTGGATAGTCAACGAGGAGAAATCCGAGTTGACGCCCACTCAACATTTCGTTTATTTGGGGATGCGATTCGACCTCGAGGAGGGCAGGGTTTACCCATCAGAGCCCAGAGTGGTGTCTGTTAGCCATCCTCAGGAGTTTTCGAGTGGGAAACCACATTCAGGCGAGGCGGTTCCTTCAGATGCTGGGCATGATGGTCTCCATGGAGCAGGTTATCCCGTACGCTGCTCTAATGCGAAGACCTATCCAGTTGTATCTGATGTCTCTGTGGAAACAGAGAACAGAACCCCTGTCAAAACTGGTGCCAGTTTTGGAGCCGATAATATCGCATCTTCTATGGTGGAAACAGCGTCAGAATCTCCTAATAGGGTTTCGTTGCACCTACCCCACCGCCAGCTGTCCGTTTACACGGATGCATCGCTGGAAGGGTGGGGTGCCTGCCTGGGAGAAGACCAGGTCTCGGGCACATGGACTCTCCCGGAGAGTCAGCTGCATATCAATCTGTTGGAAATGATGGCAGTGGAACTGGCGTTGGAAGAGTTCCTTCCGATGATCAGGGGCAAGGTGATATTGATACGGTCGGACAATTCGACAGTAGTATCATATATAAATCGCCAAGGAGGGACCAGGTCGCCCACCCTGTGCATCAGGGTGTGGCACTTGATTCAATGGTGCAGGAATTACTCGGTTGTTTTGAAAGCAGCTCATATTCCTGGCCGATTGAACATTCTGGCGGATGCTTTGTCTCGCAGACAGAGAATCTTGCCAACAGAATGGTCCCTCAACCCTCCAGTTCTACGACGGATCTTCGAGCATTGGGGCAAACCCAACGTGGACTTGTTCGCCACAAAGGAAAATGCTCAAATCATGACATATGTCTCGCCGATTCCAGATCCAAATGCCGTCGATACAGACGCTCTGGCGATAAGCTGGAGAGGGATGCACGCGTACGCGTACCCACCCACCATTCTTCTTCCGAAGGTATTGGTGAAGGTCAGGGAGGAGCCGTGTCTGGTCCTGCTAATAGCGCCGTATTGGCCGAGCAGGGCGTGGTTCACGGATCTTCTGGATCTGCTGGTGGAAAATCCTGTGCAGTTGCCCGAGATTCCGAACATAATCTCCCAGGCCAAGGGACGCTTCCTACACGAGCGTCCCGAAATGTTCAAATTGACTGCGTGGATGTTGTCAAACAACGTTCCACGTCGGAAGGCTTTTCTCGACAGGCTGCTGATTTCATCGCGGCTGCGAGAAGGAGGTCAACCTTCAAGTCATATAACAACAAGGTTAACAGATTTGCAGACTGGTGTGAAGAAAAGGGTATTGATACCTTTCAATCCACTATTCAGCAAATAGCAGACTTTCTCTGTGAGCTGTTCTTTACAGGACTAGCTCCCGTCACAATTGCTGGATACAAGTCAGCTTTGGCATCAGTTATCCCTTGTCTAGCCAACAGGGATAGTCCAGAGGTGGCCCAGTTAAACGTGATGTTGAAGGGAATGAGCAATCTCCGCCCGAGACAACCGGTAGTCATTCCAGCCTGGAGTCTATCTTTAGTGCTTAATGTACTGGCCAAGCACCCATTCGAACCGTTGCGTTCGGCTAGTCTAAAGCATTTGACTCTAAAGGCGGTCTTTCTATTGGCAGCTTCCTCAGCTAGAAGGCGCAGTGAGATCCATGCGCTTTCGGCAGAGAGGAACCGATTTATTGTTTCTGGAGAAGGTCTGCGTCTTCTGCCAAGAGCAGAATTTATGTCAAAGAACCAATCTTTGAGATATCCCGGCAAACCGATCATTATACCGAAGTTAACCAGGTTTGATCGTGATGCCAGTGTCTGGTGCCCGGTCCGTGCTTTGACTAAGTACAAGAAACGGACTGACTCGTTACGGTCGAACGATAGACATCTGTGGATCTGCCATAAAAAGCCTTATGGCGCCGCATCCATGGATACTATCTCTCGTTGGGTGGTAGAATGCATTCAGACTACTCATGAGATGGCGACTGGGCACCAGGTGCAGGGCGTAAGGGCACACGATATTAGAGGAATAGCCGCCTCGACCGCCCTTTACAATGGTGTTCCGTTAGAGGACATCATGGCCGTTGCACAATGGCACTGTGAGTCCTCATTTACGGATTACTATATGAGGGATGTGTCAGACTCAGCCAATCCACTCGCTTTAGCTGTTTTGAAACGATAGTTAGTGACCACACTGCTTTTCCCCTTTTTTCACTTTGGTAAGAAAAGAACCTAAAGCAGGCATGGTCAAGCGAGAGGATGTCAACCAGATTGTGTCACTGATGGCCGAACCGGTGAATGGTTGTAGGCGGTACGCCTGAAGTCCTGTTATCATAAGGTAATTCAACAAGTGAGAGTTTTTTGTATTATGTATATGTATCATGTTCATTCATCTTATATATTCATGCTCATTCCCAGGCTAATACAAGCGATATGTAGGGAGTAGTTAACCCTCTTGGCATATTGGTGTTTCAGGCGAGATACATGTTCGTTAGTTCTCTCCCTTTTCTTAGGAGGAAAAAGGGGGGGGGGGAGCTGTGACGCGAATGTGATTCGGTTCCGTGAACTTGACGGTCCTTTTAGGTCTCCGTTAGTCAAGTTTGAAGTCTAAAATCTTTCTCCAAGGGGCAAATTTAGCATGTATGGCTTGCCCCTTCCCACCAGGTTACTGATCAAATCTGGTGTATATCAGAAGTAACAGAATGGTGAGTATTGATCGAAGGAGAATGCAGGAAATGTCAATTTCCCTTTCTCCGAGATCTAACAATACTCACCATTCTGTTACGGACCCAGCCTCCCAGCCCCACGGAGGCAAGCCATAGTTTTCTCTTGTTTGGTGGCTATGCAAACAATATGAGCTCTATGGTAAACGGGTACTCGGCAGTGGGGAGCCGAGTACCCGGTTCCCAGGAGTCGGTAAAGCTTTCTAAGTCTATAATCCTAGAGCCGCTGTCAAGGCCAGCTGTATATCAGAAGTAACAGAATGGTGAGTATTGTTAGATCTCGGAGAAAGGGAAATTGACATTTCCTGCAGTCTTGGAGAGAGGCCAACATGATCCCTGTACTGAAGAAAGGCAAGAATAAATCCAAAGCGACAAGTTATCGACCTATCAGTCTGACTAGTTGCACTGCCAAAGCCATGGAAAGAATCCTCAACCAGAGACTTCTTCGACATCTTGAAAGCAACAATCTCTTAGCGGATGAACAAAATGGCTTCAGAAAGTGTAGATCTACTGAGGATTAAACAGCATATCTGACACAGTCTATTGAGGAGGCTTTCCAACAGAAAAAGCATACCATCACTGTGTGGGTTGATCTGCAGAAGGCATTTGATAAAGTATGGAAGCGTGGACTCCTCCAAAAGCTCAGGACCAGTGATATTTCTGGAAAAATGTACAGCTGGATATTCCAGTATCTCCACAACCGAAAGGCATCAGTACAGCTGAATGGAACGAGCAGCAAGAAAGTCCTGCTACGACATGGTGTACCTCAGGGTGGTGTAGTCTCTCCCACCCTCTTCACAATATTCATCTATGACCTGGTGAAGAACCTTCCAATGGGAGTCAGAGCTGCATTGTATGCTGATGATATTGTGATGTGGAGCAGTGAGGAGTGCGTATCAACAGCCAATTACTGCATGCAACTCGCAATTGATCACCTCAGTTCTTGGGTTACAAGATGGTTTGTCCAGATCAACAACGAGAAGACAGTCGCAACTTTATTCACATTATCCACTAAAAAGGAACACAAGACAACTTAGACAAGTCTGAAATTTGGTGACTCAGTTCTGCACTTTGAGGATGAAGTAACTTATCTTGGTCTGATATTTGACAAAAGACTAACCTGGAAGGCGCAAATCAGAAAAGCTGAAGGTATAGCCCAGCGAAGACTCACAGTTATGGGGAGCTAACATGAAAATTCTGAAACAGGTTTACTCTGGATTAGTTACGCCAATCATCGATCATACTTGTCCGCACCCAACAAACAGTGCAGCAGGTGAAGACATACCGTCAGAAGAAGACTATGAAGACCTGCTAAGGCTCTTTAGGTTATCCAGCAGAGGAGGACTATGTAACGATAAAAATTGAACTGTAAGGCGATCATGCTTAGCCCGAATCGGGGCAGTTCGTATTGGGTTAAAAATTTTATCTGTACGAGTGGGCAGCTCCGTGTACCGACCTCTACTCACAGATGTACAGGCCTGTAATGAACGTCAGCTATTGTACTGCGTGCGTCGAATGAAGGAGCTAGTGCGTGCATTTGTAATGGTGTTTTAATGTTGACCAGAACAGGGTTATTTAGCAAGCTGATTAGATAATGTCTCATTTGCTACCAGAAATGATATTGGTGCTAAATTATATATCATATACTGTACATATAGCGTAGGAACATGTATTATTATATGGGTGGAGCTGGTGACTGAGTACCAACTTAATTCTGCATGCATGCGAACACTACAAAGAAACAATCTGCAATTACTCAATCAACGTAATACGAAATCACTAAAAGGCATATACGTCACCATCTAGTGATTGTATTCTTAAGCCCTTGCAATAAGGCTAAAATATAAACCAACAAATTTGGCACACCCATTCATACATCTATTGTGTGGCTGGCTGAAATGCATTGAGTGTCGGCTCAAAAGGTCAAATATCTAGGTCATAATGTGGGAGCACAAACAGGTAGAATTACCAAATTCGGCATATGTGTACAGTAAAATTGTGTTGGGATAGATAAAATTTAAATTTCAGGTCGAAAGGTCAAATATCTAGGTCATAATGTGGGAGCACAAACAGGTAGAATTACCAAATTCGGCATAAAGGTACAGTAAAATTGTCGGGATAGATAAAATTTAAATTTCAGGTCAAAAGGTCAAATATCTAGGTCATAATGTGGGAGCACAAACAGGTAGAATTACCAAATTCGGCATATGTGTACAGTAAAATTGTGTCGGGATAGAGAAATTTAATTCTCCTTCGATCAATACTCACCATTCTGTTACTTCTGATATACTGCTGGCCTTGACAGCGGCTCTAGGATTATAGACTTAGAAAGCTTTACCGACTCCCGGGAACCGGGTACTCGGCTCCCAACTGCCGAGTACCCGTTTACCATAGAGCTCATTCTTGTATGCATAGCAACAAGTGCAATACATGCTTTCTGCATTGAGGATTTTAGTGTTTTTTTGTGAAAGAAAATCTAAGTCTTTAATCTGTAGTGATAGTTTGTGTGTTCTTGAAAAGGATTAACTAAAGGATACTATGGAGAATACCGCCGAAGATAACCAGGTTGTATCATTCTTTATTATCCATAGTTAAAAGACTTAGGTCTCTAAATTTCGCTGTGTCGCATGTTCCAATTTCCGACCCCATAGAATCTGGGACGTGTGCTAACAACGATATATGCCAGACGATCGCCTTCTTTAACCCCCAACAGGCGATCGGCAGATATGAAAATAGGTGTTTGCTGCGGTATTTCTAACACGGATATCGGCTGACGTCGTTCTCCGTAGGATCCGAGCGGGTGACGTCACACCCAGTCGCTCGGATGTTTATGTGAAGAAGAAATTTTTTCATTAATTCGCGCATCTTGTTCTGGGTGCTGCATACTAAAAAATGGTACCGGAAACTTTAGAATGATCAAGTTTACGTGCGATCATGATCGGTTTGCAATGATCGGTGGTTTCAAAATTCTTGAGTAGATGCGTGGTCTGCGGTTTTACCGTGTGATACAGCAGTTTGTTATACATTTTGTTGTTTTCTTCACATATCGTGCTGCTTTCGTTAGGAGTATAATTTATATTGATTAGTAAATATACCCCGAATGCTATGCGATATGATTACTGGAGCCGTTACACATCCTGGAGGATCTATTATGGGTGTGTTTAATGCCCGCCTCGTTCTTGTCGTCATAATCAATGCGATCTTTGTTGTAACGTGGCGGGGTGGGGTGCGGGAGGGTTACAGTTAATTTATCAGTCAAATTATTTGAAAATTAATTGTCTGCCTTCCATCCGGGTCTCGTTCCGCTTGTTTATTGTAGGTTTGTGCTTATTTTATAGGCCAAGCCAGCCCCGCCATCATGTGACGAATGCCATAAGTTTGTCCGTGTCGTGTTCAAGGACCATGTCTGTTTTAGGTGTTCCCTTTGTAATATTGATCATAGGTGTAATGTTTGTGCAGTGTCTTGGCTGGGTCTGACGCGGGGTCAGGCGGTCCGAGAGTAAATCGTGGAGTGCCCGGTTCGGCTGGTGGGGGTGCTCCACGTCCCCAGCTGGAGGTGGCGGAGATGGCACCGCCGGCGTGGTTTGGTCCGGCTATGCAGGGTTTTCTGAATAGCGTTCTGCCCACGCTGGTGTCGTCCCTGCTACCAAAGGTTGGGGGGCAGTTTCTCCCCATGCCTGGTACGGATCCTGTCCTCGGACAGGATTCTGGACTGGTTACCGAGGGGGCCGTCTCGTATGGCCCCCTGGCAGTCCCGTCTGGCTCCGGCCAGACGGGTTCTGTTTCTCTGCGGCCACCTCCGGGTGGTCCAGTAGCGGTGGCCGGTCCGTCAGGTGTGGGAGCCGTCCGCCAGGACGGTTCCACGGTTGACTCGTCTAGTGACGACTCTTCGGAGTCTGAAGACGAGGAGGCCGAGGAGGAGAGGTTGCTGCGGCCCGTGAAGCCGCAGGTGGGGAATATGGAGGTGGATTCCATCCTGGACGGAACCGGCCTCCATTTGTCTGGTTTGGCGCAAGCCAGGTCAGCGGCTCCGCCTGTGGCTGAGGCCAATCTGGTACCGTGCACCGGTTCCGTGCGGCTTGGTTTGGCACCAGCCGTCACGTGAACGGGTGTGCCGGGCCGGGCGTGGTACTCACCTATCTCGCCTGGTCTGGCAGTCGGACGTGGGGTGCCGTTGGCGCCCGTGTCCGGCTATGGTTCCGCGACTGCTACGGGTCCGTACGGTTTTCCGTGCAGACCTACCCCATGGACCGGAGTGTTTCATGGGGTGGCGGCGGAACCGTGTGGTACCGGAGTGCCTGGCGTGTCAGCCGTGGCTCCTTGCCGGGAGGCCGTGGCTGGCAGGCCCGTGAGCACGTCAACGGGTGACGTGTTTGCGGGTGTGTCTTCATTGGAGGTAGATTGGTCAGAGGCTCTGGCATGGCTAGCCAGGGTTGACCCGTCTGTGGTTTCGGCCACGGCCGATGAAGATGCGCCCTGTCCGTCGGTTGCGTCGATCAGGACGGGGATTTTGCCCGCGCCCCGGATCCAGTCGGTGGGACTGGATCCACGGTTCATAGATTTGTTGGATGCTATTTATAGCAAACAACTTATGACCAAGGGTCAGCTCCCTGCGGCCTCCAGGGAGGTGCGGGCAAGATGTCGTATTCCGCGGGGGGAATACGACAGATATGGTGTAGTCCCGTCGGTCACTGAGGATGACCGATGGGTACTGGGCGTCCAGAGTGCCGTGGTGGGTGGCCCCGGTCCGGCACTTGTGGACAAGTCTCAGGTACACCAAGAAGAAGTCCTGTCCCTATGCGATGAGGGTGTGAGGGCAGCTATGAGCGCTGTCAACCACTCGTATCGTCTCCTTCAGTTGGTGTGGGCTGAAGCGGGGGCAGGCCACCCTGTGCCACCTGTGGCACTTTCGTGTGTCAATGACGGCCTGGTGCTGTCTATGGACGCATTGGTAAGGGTGCAAGCGTGAGTGACGAAATCCAGGAGGCAAATGGTCATTGACCATATGCGTCCGGCTACGGCAGTCAGGGAGCGTCTTCTTGGGACGCCCCTGACAGGGCCTAGCATCTTCGGTGGCCAAGCGCGGGCCATCTTAGAGGATACCGCCAGTATCGCGCAGAATCGGTTAGTGGTAAACCTGCAGCTAGAGCTAGTGCGGCAAGCGCACGCACTAGGGGCTGTGGGGAAACCGCTAACGCGACAACCTTCAAGGAAGCAGAAGAAGCATAAGGGCAAGGCGAAAGCTAAGCCTGTTGCGACTTCTGCTTCAGCTGGGTTTTCGGAGCCGCCGCCGGCGAAGAAATCCAGGAAGGTTGTAGAGGTGCCTACCCTCCCCAATGTTGCTCCTGACCGCCCTAGAGGCGGGAAGGGGAAGGGTACGGGTAAGGCCTCAAAGGGCGGACAAAAGGGGCTGAAGCATACCTGAGGGTACGAAATCTCCCTTCATATCCGCCTGGACCGCGCCTGTGCGACAGGAACAGTGGTGCCAGTTATACCCGTCGTGCCTAGAACGAAATGGTTCTCTCTCTCTCTCTCGTTAAGAAAGAGGGGGGAGCGGACTGCGAGCCGGACAACTCCGTTAGACGTCAAGGCATCTATGGTGGGTGGAAGGCTCATGCGTTTCGTCGAGGCCTGGCGAGGTGTGACGTCAGACAGTCTGGTCCTGGGATGGTTATCCCAGGGTTACATGCCGGAGTGGTGGGACTTTCCACCACAAAATCTGTCTTTGGCACCTGTCTGGACACCCGTACCAAGGGAGCCAGACAAGTTAGAAGCCGTTCAAAAGGAAGTGTCGGGTTTGCTTCTGAAGGGAGCAATAAAACCAGCAAACCGAAACACTCCAGGCTTCTATTCAAACATGTTCCTTGTCCCCAAGAGTACAGGGGGATGGAGACCCATACTCAATCTCAGGCCATTAAATTGGTTTATCCATACGCCTCGGTTCCAGATGGAAACGCCGAGGTCGGTAATGGCGGGATTGAGGAAAGGAATGTGGTGTGTATCGATCGATCTGAAAGATGCATATTTCCACATTCCTATGAATCGGAGTTGGCACAGGTTTCTGAGATTTGCGTTTCAGAATCAAGTATGGGAGTTTACAGTTCTCCCGTTTGGCCTGTCGACAGCTCCGAGGGTTTTCACAAGAGTGGTCCTTGCGGTGACAGCGTTTCTCAGAAAAGAGAACGTGGCGCTACACACCTACATAGACGACTGGCTGCTCAAGGCAGACTCGGCAGCCAGGTTGAACGTGGATACTGCTCTGACTCTGAAGTTACTTTCAGATCTAGGCTGGATAGTCAACGAGGAGAAATCCGAGTTGACGCTCACTCAACATTTCGTTTATTTGGGGATGCGATTCGACCTCGAGGAGGGCAGGGTTTACCCGTCAGAGCCCAGAGTGGTGTCTCTGTTAGCCATCCTCAAGAGTTTTCGAGTGGGAAACCACATTCAGGCGAGGCGGTTTCTTCAGATGCTGGCCATGATGGTCTCCATGGAGCAAGTGATTCCGTTCGCTGCTCTAATGCGAAGACCTATCCAGTTGTATCTGATGTCTCTGTGGAAACAGAGAACAGAACCCCTGTCAAAACTGGTGCCAGTTTTGGAGCCGATAATATCGCATCTTCTATGGTGGAAACAGCGTCAGAATCTCCTATTAGGGGTTTCGCTGCACCTACCCCACCCCCAGCTGTCCGTCTACACGGATGCATCGCTGGAAGGGTGGGGTACCTGCCTGGGAGAACACCAGGTCTCGGGCACATGGACTCCCCCGGAGAGTCAGCTGCATATCAATCTGTTGGAAATGATGGCAGTGGAACTGGCGTTGGAAGAGTTCCTTCCGATGATCAGGGGCAAGGTGATATTGATGCGGTCGGACAATTCGACAGTAGTATCATATATAAATCGCCAAGGCGGGACCAGGTCGCCCACTCTGTGTATCAGAGTGTGGCACTTGATTCAATGGTGCAGGAATTACTCGGTTGTTTTGAAAGCAGCTCATATTCCTGGCCGATTGAACATTCTGGCGGATGCTTTGTCTCGCAGACAGAGAATTCTGCCAACAGAATGGTCCCTCAACCCTCCGGTTCTGCGACGGATCTTCGAGCATTGGGGCAAACCCAACGTGGACTTGTTCGCCACAAAGGAAAATGCTCAAATCATGACATATGTCTCGCCGATTCCAGATCCAAATGCCGTCGATACAGACGCTATGGCGATAAGCTGGAGAGGGATGCATGCTTACGCGTACCCACCCACCATTCTTCTACCGAAGGTATTGGTGAAGGTCAGGGAGGAACTGTGTCTGGTCCTGCTAATAGCGCCGTATTGGCCGAGCAGGGCGTGGTTCACTGATCTTCTAGATCTGCTGGTGGAACATCCTGTGCAGTTGCCCGAGATTCCGAACATAATCTCCCAGGCCAAGGGACGCTTCCTACACGAGCGTCCCGAAATGTTCAAATTGACTGCGTGGATGTTATCAAACAACGTTCCACGTCGGAAGGCTTTTCTCGACAGGCTGCTGATTTCATCGCGGCTGCGAGAAGGAGGTCAACCTGCAAGTCATATAACAACAAGGTTAACAGATTTGCAGACTGGTGTGAAGAAAAGGGTATTGATACGTTTCAATCCACTATTCAGCAAATAGCAGACTTTCTCTGTGAGCTGTTCTTTTCAGGACTAGCTCCCGTCACAGTTGCTGGATACAAGTCAGCTTTGGCATCAGTTATCCCTTGTCTAGCCAACAAGGATAGTCCAGAGGTGGCCCAGTTAAATGTGATGTTGAAGGGAATGAGCAATCTCCGACCGAAACAACCGGTAGTCATTCCAGCCTGGAGTCTATCTTTAGTGCTTAATGTACTGGCCAAGCACCCTTTCGAACCGTTGCGTTCGGCTAGTCTAAAGCATTTGACTCTAAAGGCGGTCTTTCTATTGGCAGCTTCCTCAGCTAGAAGGCGCAGTGAGATCCATGCACTTTCGGCAGAGAGGAACTGATTTATTGTTTCTGCAGAAGGTCTGCGTCTTCTGCCAAGAGCAGAGTTTATGTCAAAGAACCAATCTTTGAGATATCCCGGCAAACCGATCATTATACCGAAGTTAACTAGGTTTGATCGTGATGCCAGTGTCTTGTGCCCGGTCCGTGCTTTGACTAAGTACAAGAAACGGACTGACTCGTTATGGTCGAACGATAGACATCTGTGGATCTGCCATAAAAAGCCTTATGGCGCCGCATCCATGGATACTATCTCTCGTTGGGTGGTTGAATGCATTCAGACTACTCACGAGATGGCGACTGGGCACCAGGTGCAAGGTGTAAGGGCACACAATGTCAGAGGAATAGCCGCCTCGACCGCCCGTTACAATGGTGTTCCGTTAGAAGACATCATGGCCGTTGCACAATGGCACTGTGAGTCCTCATTCATGGATTACTATATGAGGGATGTGTCAGACTCAGCCAATCCACTCACCTTAGCTGTTTTGAAACGATAGTTAGTGACCACACTGCTCTTCAACCTTTTTTCACTTTGGTAAGAAAAGAACCTAAAGCAGGCATGGTCAGGCGAGAGGATGTCAACCAGATTGTGTCACTGATGGCCGAACCGGTGAATGGTTGGAGGCGGTACGTCTGAAGTCCAATTATCATAAGGTAATTCAATAGTGAGAGTTTTTTGTATAATGTATATGTATCATGTTCATTCATCTTATATATTCATGCTCATTCCCAGGCTAATACATGGAATATGCAGGGAGTAGTTAACCCTCTTGGCATATTTGTGTTTTCAGGCGAGATACATGTTCGTTAGTTCTCTCCCTTTTCTTAGGAGGAAAAAGGGGGAGGGCCGTGACGCGAATGTGATTCGGTTCCGTGAACTTGACGGTCCTTTTAGGTCTCCGTTAGTCAAGTTTGAAGTCTAAAATCTTTCTCCAAGGGGCAAAATTAGCATTTATGGCTTGCCCCTTCCCACCAGGTTATTGATCAAATCTGGTGTATATCAGAAGTAACAGAATGGTGAGTATTGATCGAAGGAGAATGAAGGAAATATCAATTTCCCTTTCTCCGAGATCTAACAATACTCACCATTCTGTTACGGACCCAGCCTCCCAGCCCCACGGAGGCAAGCCATAGTTTTCTCTTGTTTGGTGGCTATGCAAACAATATGAGCTCTATGGTAAACGGGTACTCGGCAGTTGGGAGCCGAGTACCCGGTTCCCAGGCGTCGGTAAAGCTTTCTAAGTCTATAATCCTAGAGCCGCTGTCAAGGCCAGCTGTATATCAGAAGTAACAGAATGGTGAGTATTGTTAGATCTCGGAGAAAGGGAAATTGACATTTCCTTCAATTTCAGGTCAAAAGGTCAAATATCTAGGTCACAGCCTCCTAGAATACCACCATAACCATCTGACTGCTGAGTCTTTGCAGATGACATATCCTAGTAGGGCCTAGGGTTATATCTCTGGACCTGCTAAATATCTGAAAACAGTTTGACTGAAAGGTGTTCCACTAGGGTTGCGATTTTTGCTTTGAAACATCGCGATCGATCTTATAAAAAAATCACGATTTTCGATTAAATCGTAGGTCCAAATTCCCAAAAGTAAAAACCGGGGTAATGTGACAAATCACCAAAACTAGGACATGGAATTTCTAGAAACGGTTGAAATAAATGATACAAAAATAGCACGAAATTAGAACACAATTTCATGAGACAAATTCTTACCATCCTACGTCTATGTTTAATGTATGCCCATCATCGTGGGAGTGAAATTATTAATTGGGACCGCCTAAATATTGCGTATACATGTAGTTTAATTAACATCATTTATTTCATCAAAATTTTACATAAAATGTCGTTGAGTAAAAATATAAAACCCGCTTATAGCCTCCCTTTGTAGGACGAGTTTCGGTCATTACCCGAGTAGCGCGAAGATGCTATTATTAGTACCTGGGAAGATACTGCGCAATCCATATACATATAGGACCATGGCTTTGAGTAGCTACGATAGTAACAGCGTAAACTCGTCCTATAGTGCAGTTTATAGTTGCTTTCAGAATGTATCAATTCCATTTAAGAGTGATCAACAGAACGCACAATTCAAAATACACCAATCTGGAATGCTGTTGCGTTATTTTCTTTAATTAGGCATGACATCCAAATCAAAAAGGAAAAATTAGATTGCTAAAAGAATTAAAAAGTATTATGTTCAGTCTAACACTCTGCAACTAAGTATATACTTGGTATTTCACAACAGACTCAGGGTCTGCAGCGAAAGAGAGAAAATTATCTGGCGATTCGACAGAGTAACTAGCTGGTTTTCTCAATGACAAAGGTGTTACCTCGCTATTGTTAGCTGGTTTACCGTAGAGCTTTGTGTTTTGATAAGGACTTAGTTGAACACATGCGTGAAGCGATCAAGAAAAAAACAATGGATACATGCGCTAATGGATTATAACTGTATTCTTTTACTGCTGAATGATGAGTTTTAAAATCTTAGTCTGCTCAATTTTTTCACGATTTTTATATTTTTTTTCAATTACATCGTAGAAAATCATGAGGGTTTTTTCAAAATCACAATTTTCGATTAAATTGCGAAATCGTGCAAGCCTATATTCCACTAACACCTTTCAGTCAAATTGCTTTCAAACTATTTAGCAAGTCAAATGTTTTTGCTCATTGAAATTATTGTCTGCTGCCATTCATCAATAAAGGATGAGTAGGAATTTAAAAATGTAATGGTGGGTTCAAACCTCTAGGGGGTAAATCTAAAATCAGCCTCTGTTATTGTGTCAACAGCTACATGTATGTGTACCGCAGGAATATCACCCTCAAGTTTTATTAGGAACAATTCATCAATATCAGATGTGTAAGGATTTTAATATTTAAGGATGGGTTGCTCCCTTAAAAAAGCTACCAGGAGTGAATACAGAATCGAGTTTGATAATGACATTAAGAGTTACCCATAGAATATCCTTCTCAAGTTTCATCAACAACAGAGGTGTAGTGGTTTTAATATTTAGGGATGCGGTGGGTGAGGTGCCCCTTAAAAACAATGGTCAGAATGCTGAATGGAAAATTGGGTTCCGTTTTGAGATTGATAGTTACTCATAGAATATCCCCCTCAAGTTTTATCAAGATATGTTCATCATTATACATGTAGCAAACGAATACATGCCGTATGTTACTGTGTCTGTACTTATTCCCAGAATATGTGTGTCAATTTTCAGCGGGATTGAAGAAGAAGTTATGAGGAGTAAAAAAACCCAGAATGCCTACATCAACAAAAGCAATAACGAGAGCAAGAACATTAGTAATCATTAGAGATCTGTTCTGGCATGTAAGGGTAAAAAAATGCCAATACTGCTACAAGTTTTGTTACAGATTGGTGCTACAGTGTAATTTATGGATAATGTACTTACATGTACATGTAAATATATAGTCCAGATGTCACTCAGGATGTGGAAGCTATTATCTGGGATTGGTACATGTAAATATCAGATTGATTGAGCTTTGGCGAGTTCAGGATAATATTTACTAAAAGTGATTGATTTAAATGGGGACAAACTTGACATTACCATTTATTATATTTACATATAATCCATATTGTACATGTATTTATTCACCAAGACTTAATTTGTTTCCAAATTTTAGCTGAGAAGATGCCGATACTGTTTTCAATCGTCGCTCGAGGGACAACAGTCTTGGCGAAATATGCGAGCTGTGCTGGTAACTTCACAGAAGTGACAGAACAGGTTTTAGCCAAAATCGCACCAGACGATGCAAAGCTCACATATTCTCATGGAAGGTACAGAATAAATGTATATATGTGTAAGCATGTATGTATACAGACTGCAGTGTTCATTTGAGGGGCATGCATACATAAAGTCCACTATCATTTTGAAATGACTCGTTATGATTCCCAAGTTATACAAGTAATCGTGCTACACATAAATGTCTAACTGGCTAGACAGTTGTACTGTAATTACAGTCAAAATTCACTGGCAAAGTAAGACTTTGTCTTGCGGTGATGGTGTGGTGGAAACGTTTGTGGGCTATGATGCTTGGCACTTTCGTCGGTTGTGGGTTCGATTTCCTGTCTATGATTCCCCAGTGTTTGTTACGATATTTTCCGGGCTGAACTTAGGAAGTTGCCTTGTGCAAAGTTTCTAATTTTCTTACCTAGGGTCCTCGGAACTACCGTTACTGTAGCATCGCGAGAAAGCTAGGGTCCAGTTTCCGTCGTAATGCTGCTGAGGTCTGTGGGATTTGGCCGCATCAGTCTTATACAGTACAGCTCAGAAATAACGTATGTGATTTTGTTGAATATTTTGAACGTAACTGGATTGGAAAGCAGCAATGTCTTCCAATCCAATTATATTCAAAATATTAGGCAACAATGTATTCTCCAATTATATTCAACATATTCAACAGACCATTTGTCCATCACGTTCAAAATTGTTTTCTTTTGCAAACATGTTGACTGATCAGGCCTGTCCAAATTGAAAATATACGTAACACATTTTGGAGTTAAGCAAATTTGTTTGAGTCATTTTGTTTTATGTATGCATTTTTTATGTTGTATATGTGTAGTTTTATTACAAAATGTAACCGCATTAACGAAATTACAGGAATGGAAAAAAACGTTATGTTAAAAATATTTGCGTAACCTTTGTGCAAACGAAAATTGGATTGTAACACAAATTTGGACATGTCTGCTGATTCATGAGTTGTGCTGTAGGTGTGGCATCTATGCGTGTCACTTGAGTTATGCAGGGGCTCCAATTACTAAGAAAGAAAAAATTGTGGGTCCCATTTTGGGGTCCCTGCAAATGCACTTGTTGCACTGCATTAAAGTCAGCCCTGCATATTTTTCATGGTTTTTCAAGTAAACAGTAAGAAGCAAGTAGCAAGTTTACACTTTTAACAATATACATGTATACACATTCTTTTCTTTTACAAATAATTCTGTTGAAGATTTTTAAACTAATTTGATGGCAAGTTATTGCTGTCTACATGTACATTTCTCATAAATATGGGATTCGTGTTTAGCCCCTGTATCCCTCATTATTTTTCTATTGTTGTTTCGGAAGGGTATCAGTCCTTTCACATGTAAATATAGTCTTAACAGATTTCATGATATAATGTTATGCAAATCCAGCCACGTTTTTAACTGATACTCGTGGCCATTTACTGTTGTGCTAGTCTGTGAAGTGGATTCTGTATAACAGTCTAAACATATGATACATAGTTACTGGTAGTTTAACTGTTTCGCTGCTGCGAGTCACCAGACAATTATTTCAGTGAGCAAAAACTCTTGAGTTGCTGGATATTTTGAAAACAATTTGACTGAAAGTTGTTGGTTGCTCAGTCACCAACAACTTTCAGTCAAATTGTTTTCAAAATATTTAGCATGTCTGGCGATATAACTCATGGAAAAATGTAGGCTGCAAATTTTATTCAGCAGCCTGATGGTTAAGCTTATTGGTCATGCTAAAACATAGAATACTAATCCATACACATACAATCAACATGTTTCCAAAAAATTTTCATTTCTGATAACTCAATTACGAAGCTGGTTATTCATGAATTAACCAACACAAGCGCGCAGAATAAAAATATTAACTCAAGCGAGCTAGCAGTTGACTGTCAGTTCTTGGTGGGAACATTTGGCAAACTCACACCAAAGGTTGATGTTAATCTATTCATCATAATTGATGAATCCAGTTTCTCAGGCAATCATATGATGCCATAATCAACTACATGAGATGTACATGTAGGTTGATGTTATAATCAATTATGTCATGACTGATTCGATTTGCTTAATAGTCCATCAGATAGTACGAATTGTTTGTCTGTACTATTTAATAAACATGTTGATGAATATTTAGAAACTAATTTGACAGTCAAATTAGTTTGAAAATATTCAACAGCTTACTTGTATAGGTTTCTGTAAATTGAGATTCAGAGAGTACAGGGATCGATCGATCCCAGCACGGTCAACTGGTGGGTGGAGCTTAGCTAGAGATGGGCAGGGCATGGCTAAAACTGGAGTCCTCCATTAGTTGAGTTATGTCAGATTGACTATAGACAAATGCACAGACAAGCGGAGAGAGAGAGAAAGAGAGAGAGAGAAAGAGAGAGAGAGACCTTACTTTGTCCGTGTTTGGATCGATCGATATGATCAAACCCTGAATCCCAATTTCCAGAAAGCTATACTGGTAAGACATTGAATATTTTGAAACTAACTTGACCGGTGCCCCGCCAAATTAGTTTAAATATATTCAAGAGAATGTTTATTAAATTATAATAAAAAATACAACTGACAGACTTTTGAAAGTACATGACAGACTTGGCTGCGTCATTCGTTATATATTTGATTGTGACGTCAGCCTACTTCTGATGTAATTGTTTATAACATTATATACATTGTACTTGAGTGACAGATTGGATTTATCAATTATAATTACCTGTTGTTTTTTGTTTCAGTTACCTGTTCCACTACAGAACAGAGGACAGAATTACATACTTATGTATAACAGATGACGTAAGTCATGAATGAATCGTAGGAAACATCAGATATATCAACAAGTTGAAAATGATAATTATTCAACCAGTTTTATGTGTGGAATTAAATATAGCCATTTACTGTTCAAATTTGTTCAAGAAAATTTCACTTTCTCAATAAAATTCTCAATTGCAGTAAATTCCAGATCAAGATAAGATTATTTTTTTTAATTTACCAATGGAATGACTGGCTGCGTTATCAAGCCAGTCATTCCAGTGATAACTTTTCAAAAATATTCTCTTGTTCAGCAAATGGCCATTTCTCAGGACCATGGCAGAAGCCATTTTTGGTCAATTTTAATGTTAAGCACTTAACAAATAGGAATACATGTATGTTACAGCCAAAATAGGCCATAGACGCAACACCTGTCAGATTAGTTTCAAAATATTCAACATATTCGTGTCTCGACATAATCGTACATGCTATTTTACATTTAGTCTTTCAGGTTCAAAGGATTAAAAACACCAGAGTTCTTGACCTAATTACAAAAGCAGAAAAATGCAATAACCACATAATTTGATTTTTTTGTTTTGTGTTGCAGGATTATGAACGCGCCAAAGCATTTTCATTTCTGAATGAAGTACGGAGAAAGTAAGTAGAGGTACCCCTATAATTAATCTTGCTTTTCACACTATCAGAAGGTCAGGCCGTACAGTATTGCATGCCTCTACCACCCCACCCCTCATAGTGTAATGCTCCTGAGCTTGAAATTGTACACTATTTTTTTCACCTTCTCCGATCTTGTGAGAGAAGTTAAAACAAAAAAATAAATTAGTCCAACCTGATATATCGATTGCTAGGAGGCCGGGCGAGTTTTGGATCATTTTCAGCCATAGTTCTGAAGACTCATGTTCGTTTTTGTACTCATGTGGTTAAAATTGTGCATCATGATTTATTCACATTGATAAGTCGATGCTTGATGGAAGCTTGAATGACAATAGAGGAAACCAGTTTTAGCTATGCCCCGCCCATCTTTAGCTAAGCTACACCCACACTTCACCCTTTTGCGATAGATCGATCGCGGAGCTCCCTGACTATGGCAGCAACAGCGCCCAGTCAAATTAGTTTCAAAATATACACCAGAATGTTTATTAAATAGTAAATACATACAATTCGTACAACAATGATTAGTCCGTCATCAGTTAAGCATTCCTGACAAACTTATCTACATCATTGATTATGACATCATGCGACATGTCATGTACAATGTAGTTGAATACGACGTCATATGATTGATGGATAAACTGGAAAGGTCCATTATATGTGAACATTTATTTTCCAGATTTCAGATGCAGTATGGTGTGAGAGCCCAGACTGCTCTGCCCTATGCAATGAATAGCGAATTCTCACGTATCATTCAAGCACAAATGGTAAGCCAAATAATCTTAGCTGTCCAGAGTTGGGGTAGCCAGTTGGTACACATATGAATTAATCAAGGTGTTTCATGTATGGTTGCCCTGAAGTTGAGACTTTATACTTTGCCAGAAAATAGTTTTTGAGATATTTATAACGGTTTGTGTTTCCAGGACGATACTGCCAGTTTCATGTAATGTTTGTTTAGCCCGTTCATTGATAAATTCTCTGTATCTCGATCTCAGGGCAAATAAACAGGAAAGCTGCACATGTTTTAATTACTATGACTGGGAGTCATTGCTGCATTAGGCTACTATTTCGGGTTCCTAACGGAATTAGAAATGCCATTCATGACATATATAGTTATTATATATATCCAGGATTATTTCTCGCTGTCCCAAATATGCACGAATCTCCTATTTTGAAAGCTTTACACTGGTTACCGATCGAACAAAGAATTCGCTTCAAAATTCTTTGTCTGATGTACCGGTGTAGAGCAGGAACTGCTCCTTCATACCTTTCCGAACTAACAGTGCCATACATTCCTGGACGATCACTAAGATCTGAGAACAAAAATGAATTAAAGTTTCCTCCAACCCGTATGACATCCTATGGGTCTAAAACATTTTCATACGCAGCTGCAGTCGAATGGAACTTGCTTCCACTCGATGCTAAATCCTGTCCTACATTGGCCTCGTTTAAGCGCAGGCTGAAAACCATCCTTTTTAGCCAATGTCATCAAAACTGTTAACTTAAAATTTACGTTTTTTGTCGTTTTGTAAGCGCATAGAGCACGCCTTTCGTGTAGAGTTTTGCGCCATATAAGTGTACTATTATAATTATTATTATATAGTTGATTGTGACATCAGGCTACATGTGTGACGTAATTGATTATGACATTATATACTTGATTGACAGATTGGATTCCTCTGTTGGTTTCCTGTTTGTTTTATTCACGGTAATGTGTGTGCTTGTATTATGCAGAAACACTTTTCAGATGAAAGCAAGAATGAAGATAAGATGAAATTAGCGCAGGATCAAGCCGACGAACTCAAAGGAATTATGGTTAAAAATATTGGTATGCATAATTAAGACTCACTTAGAATCAATAAACCGAGAGAGATGGAGAGAGAGAGGGGAGTGAGTGAGAGAATATACATGTAACTTAAGTCATGTTTTTGAACACACATACATGACATATGAACAGAGCAGTCAGCACTGGTCACGTCTTGACAACCCTTTTCATAGGCTTCTGCAATGGTTATGAGAAATATTTATTTGCCGATCAAGAGAAAAATACTTTTGTTAATTTACCGTGATTATAATGTCTGACTAAGTAACCGTGCCAGTCATAGAAGAGATACTGTAAATTCTTTAAAAATGAACTCTTGGATTCATTAAGTATACTTTGGATTTCCTTGGCCACTAATTTTTAACCCATTGATACTTGAATTTCATCGAGAAAATTTAAATTTGTTCATAGAAAAGTTGATTTATAGGCCAAGAGAAGATGATTATCGAGCCAGTCATTCCAGTGGGAAATTTTCCGAAATAGTCTTCTGTTTTTCTATAAATGGATATTTTTCAAGACCACTGTAGAAGCCATTTTTGGCCAACTTAGATGCTAAATGGTTAACATTTTAACACTCATATCAGCCAAAAACGGCTTCTGCAGTGGTCTTGAGAAATGCCCATTTGCAGACCAAGAGAAGACTATTAAAAAAAATTTATCACTGGAATGACTGGCTCGATAACCGAGCCAGCTTGATAAGCGAGCCAGTCATTTCAATGATAATTTTTCAAAAGTAATTTTCTTGGTCTGCAAATGGACATTTTCTATGAGAAAATTGAAATTTTCTAGAACAAATTCGAGGGTCAAGGGGTTAAGACCCCCAACAGTATGCTCAGAATAAACATTACAGTAGAGCTCATAAATAAGTTTTCCAGCCAAAAACAGAAACCAGTTAGTACAATTTGGAAGACGATGTACAAAATGTTCTGTTGCATATTTTGAATATAATTGGATTGGAAAACATTGCTGCCAATGTCAATATTTTTGTGAATGCTCACTTTTCAGATGCTGTAGCGGACAGAGGGGAAAGATTAGAGCTGTTAATTGATAAAACAGATGATCTGAGTTCAAACGTGAGTATGGAGTCATATAATCATAAAACAATGGCAAACTGGCATTAATCTGCCCTCAGATGGATCATTGTCAAGGACATATACTAAGATTAAGTAGACAAAAAGCTTGTACGAGCTACATGTAGGGTCTGGAACATTCCAGATCTATCGAGATTTTTAATTTTTAGTGTGGGTGCCCTTGTATACTCTGTCATGAGGTGAATCGAAAATCGGCTCCATTTTGAGGTAAATAGTTGCCAGTAGACCACCCACTCAAGTTTTATCAAGATCTGCTCATGAATAACGGAGGAGTAGCAATTTAAGGATCAGGCCACCATTCTAAAATCCATCATGGCAGTGAATAAAAAGTTGGCCTCGATAACGATGTCACGAATTACTCGTAAGATATGTTCGCATTGATAAGTAACGGAGAATAGCAAACTTATAATTAAAGAGGGGGTGCCCTACAAAAACCCATTGTTGCAGTCAATCGAAAATCACGCTGCGCAATGATAAGAGTTACCCATAGAATATCTCCTTCAGCAGTAATAGAGGAATACGCAAACCCAGCAGTTCAGTGAATTCCTCTTGAGAAATGTCGATTTGCAGACCAAGAGGAGATTACTTTTGAAAATTTTCCACTGTAATGACTGGCTTGATAATCATGCCAGTGATTCCAGTTGGAAACTTTCAAAAATAGTCCTCTTGGTCTGCGAATTGACATTTTCTATGAGAAAATAAACAAATTTTGAACAAATTTGAGTGTTAAAGGGTTGTTCAATGGTTTGTAACGAAATATAAGCTCATGTAGTACCTGTAATAAATTATATATACAGTGTGTATTAATATGTAAATACTACATTAAAGCTCTCGTGTTCCATTAAATAAAAACACTTGCACGAGATATGAGATGCCTGTTCAATTTACCCAGCATGCAATGCTACCCGGCGTGCAATGCTACCCAGCATGCAATGCCCTGACTCCATAATCATTGGAACTATTCGTTTATCTATTGTCTGCACCAGCCAGGATTTCTCAAACAAAACCAACCTGCTTGCATGTGTAAATAGTCATTTGTCCTCCAGCTCTGGAAGCGTAAGCATGCACATACATTTGTAGGGCGTATTCACGGCAGTACACTCAACAGTCTGCATTTCAATACTGTTCAGAGAAAGTGTGTCAATGTCCAGAAGAAAATAGGAGAAAGCTTTTATATGCATTGACAGTAATTTGCGTGAAAGTTGTTGCTATCAATGACAGCACCAACATAGAGTCAAATTGTTGTCAAAATAATTAGTATGTAATGCAATTACTACAATGTACCTGCTATATATTTGATACAAATTTGATTGAAAAGTGTTGCTGTAACAGCTTTCCAGTCTATGTATTTTAAAATGATCATCATAAATTTCAATTAACACTTTCTCTGGATTTGAAGCGCAATTCGACGCAAAGTTGTTGCTGACTAAGGTACCAACAATGTTATCAAATTGTTGTCCATGGAATCACACGGCGCTCAGCATTATTATCTAAGTAAAGTGAGTTGGTATATGGACAAAACACGCTTTGGCTGCACGAAGGAAATATTTCACCTAGCTACCATGTGTACGTTTCTGTTCGATCAATGCATTTCAAACAAATGCACAAATCTGTCAATGAAACATACACGCTGTTTGCTAAGCATTCATTCTTGGCGAGAAAGCCATAGGCCTACGCTCACTTTACCTAAATAGTAATATATTGATTGCACGTGTGTGGATAATAATTCGTCAATGTTGTTGGTGCCTTAGAAACCAACAACGTATAGTCAAATTGCTATTCAAATCCGTAGCAAGTCGACTAAAAATTATGATGATTATTTTAGAATGTAGCGCCTGAAAGCTGTTGTAGCAACAATTTTCATTCAAATTAGTATCAAATCCGTACCAGGTAGTAATCGCATTAGTTAACAATTATTTTGACAATTTTACTGAATGTTGTTGCTGTCATTGATAGCAATAACTTTCACGAAAATTATTGTCAAAATATATATAAAAGCGTTCTCTAATATTCTTCTGGAAATTTACACAGTTGCACTGAACATTATTGAAATGCAGGCCGTCGAATGTACTGCCGTGAATAGTACACCCTAAGTGCATGCTTACCCTTCCAGACCTGGAAGACAAATGACTATTTGCAGGTACAGGCAGGTGGTTTTGTTTGAGAAATCCTGGCCTCCAGATAATAGACTAAACGAATATGGCGTCCAATAGTTACAACGATTATGGAGTCAGAAAAGTACATATTGGGTAGTATTGCATGCTGGGTAGCATAGCGTGCTGGGTAAGTTCAACAGAAATCAGCAGGTATCTCATCTCATGCAAAAGGGTCTATATTTAATGGGACATGAGAACTTTAAGTAGTACGCATTGTCTTAGAGAGCATTGCTACGTGTAGTCATGAGTAGGCATGATTATCGAGACAGCATTCCAGTGGTAAATTTTGAAAAATATTCTCATCACATGCAAATGGACTTTCCTCAAGATTATTTCAGAGGCCGGTTTTGGCTGCCTTGTCAAGTATAAATGGATAACCAGTTTTTATTGTATCTGTTCCCAGGCTGTGTCATTCCGTAAAAGTAGTCGTGCTTTAAAACGCTCCATGTGGTGGAAGAATATCAAGATAATGATCATTATAGGCATAGTTCTGATTGTAAGTATATAGCATGAATATTATGTAACCATTTAACCCACACATTTTTCAAGAAAATTTAATTTTTCCCATAAAAATGTCCCTTTGCAGACCAACAGAAGAACATTTTAATGAAATGTATCACGGGAAAGACTGGCTCAGTTATCGAGCCAGTCATTCCAGTCATAAATTCTAAAAAAATTTTGTTTTCTTGGTCTGCAAATGGACATTTCTCAAAATCACTGCAGAAGCTGTTTTTGGGCATCTTAGTACTTAAAACGGATGTCCCTTTAATGGTCTAGGCTGCCAAAAATTGTCAATTTTACTGTATTCTTGGGAAATATCCCTTTTCAGGGCACTATTTTTTAATACTGATTGGCTTGATAACCGAGCCAGTCATTCCAGTGATAAAATTTGAGAAATATTCTCTTGACCCTACAAATAGATTTTCAAGGCACAAAAGGTTTCCTTGACCCATTTTGCTTCGAGACATATCTGCGTGGTGTGTATGCGTGAGCATGTGTGTGCATGCATGAGTGCATGTGTCTGTATTGCATGTGTTTGCTGATTAATCCACTATTTTGTTGATGAATTGGATGAGTTGTGTACATAACTCAAATCAATATCGCTGCCAAATGAATCTGTTGAAAATCTTGAGAGAAAAGGAGAGGTGGAGGGAGTTATCTTCTCAAATTATGTATATATTGAAAATTACGGTTATTAGTCCCCTACCGGTAAAACCAGAGGGACTATAGTTTGCACTCTGTCTGTCCATCCATCATTTGCAATTGGTTTTCCGTACTTATTTTCGCAGTCCTTCAAGGTATTCAACTGAGAATTGGTACATTGCTTTGTTATGAGACGTTACAGGGCGTATGCGTCAATTTTTGATTGAGTTATGCCCGCTTTCGACTTAAGAAATATGAAAAATATCAGCCTTCCGCACTTTTTGGCATTCCTTCATGATATTTAAGTGCTTTAGTATAAGGAGTTACAGAGCAAATTCGAGTTTCAGACAATTTCGTCAATTTTTCATGGAGTTATATGCCCCCTTTCGCAGTCTCAAGATATTATACTGAGAATTGGTACATTGCTTTCTTATGAGAAGTTACAGACAAATTTCGAGTTTCAGGCATATGAGTCCATTTTTGATGGAGTTATGCCCCCTTTTGACTTAAGAAATATGAAAAATATCAGCTTTCCGCACTTTTTTGCAGTCCTTGAAGATATTTAATGGAAAATCAGTACATCGCTTTAGTATAAGGAGTTACAGAGCAAGTTCAAGGTTTCAGACATTTTCGTCACTTTTTCATGGCGTTATGCCTCCCCCCCCCCCCCCCTTTCGACATTTGAAATACGAAAATATTAGTTTTCCGCACTTTTTCTTGCAGTCGTTCAAGAGAATTGGTACATTGCATTGATATGAGAAATTACAGACTAAGTTCGAGTTTCAGGCGTTTGCATCAATTTTTGATGAAGTTATGTCCCCTTTCGACCTATGAAATAAAAACATATCAGCTTTCAAGACTTTTTCGTTCTCCTTCACCATATAGAACTGAAACTTGATTTATTGCCTTGTTATGAGAAGATACAGATCAAGTTCGAGTTTCAGCTGCTTCTGTCAATTTTTAATGGAGTTTTTGACTGTCAATCTAAAGATTTATATCACCAAGTATGGGACATGTGTTGCAAAGCAATACTTACAGAATGCTTGTTGATTTTGGCATCGGACTGTCTAATTAGTCTACGGCGATCCAAATAAGGTAATTATTATTATTATTATTATTATTATTATTATTATTATTATTATTGCCTTTAGGTGATATTGTATTTCATCGTGTCAGCAGCATGTGGAGGTTTAGACTGGCCTTGTACACACAACTGAGACAATGTGATTCGTATAATAATTCTGCATTACTGACTTGAGTATCTTGACAATCGCATTCCATGACCAAGATTATTGGCTCATTCAGGCATTCATCTTTCTTGCCGTGTTGGTGCATGTATATGATGACCGGAGGACCAGCACTGACCATCACTCCATGTGCCTGCGATTGTGTGATTAAATCATCCATGACCATCCCCACACTATAAGCTAGCTTGGGTGTTAACCTTTTAACCCTCAAATTTATTCAAGAAAATTTCAACTTTCTCATAGAAAATGTGAATTTGCGGACCAAGAGGAGACTATTTTAGAAAATTTACCACTGGAATGACTGGCTCGGTTATCGAGCCAGTCATTCCAGTGGTAAATTAAAAAAAATAGTCTACTTTTTAAATGTTTTGTAAATGGACATTTCTCAAGAACACTGCAGAAGCCGTTTTTGGCTGATATGAGAGTTAAAGGGTTGAAGCATTGAAAACTACATTTATTGATCTTTAAATGTCGTTCACGGTTCAGCGAACATTAACCCTTTAATGGTCAAATCAGCAAAAATCTCTCTTTGCCCTGATTTTGAAAAATATGAATAAATCTCATACCAAGAAATGAATATTTCTGAAATTTTACCATTGGATTGAACCAAGCCAGTCATACCATTGGTAAATTTTGAAAATACTTTTCTCTTGCTATGCAAATGGAGAGCCAACCAACAAGCTCAAATTTAGATTTTCTTAACCACCTCTGACCATTAATCCGTTAACCCTTGAAATACCAGTATCTCAATTTCAAGACAGCTTTGCATTAGAGCTGTTGATTATTTTGAAACTAATTTCACTGGAACCTGTTGCCGCCGCTACCTATGTCAGCAGCAGATTTCAGTCAAATTAGTTTCAAACATATTCAACAGAATTTTCCATATATAAAGAATTTGTCGTTACATTTTATCAGTTTATTTTTCCTTTAATTATTTGTACAGTATCTAAATGGTATTATGTTCAAGTTATGGTGCGTGTATATTATATCGGGGTATGGCAATATGATATTTCTTAGTGCTGAATCATGACGGCTCTATCTTAGTGCTGGCGGTTAGGTGGAAGGGGCGAGGCCGTATTTGAGTTTTAGTGCTGACCGAGGGTTAGACTGTTGTGATTGATTGGGTGCTGGTTTTTTATGCACAGTTAACAACCTGTATGATGGCATGAGTGTTCCTGAGTTTTACAGCATTGCTGGTGTGCATTGGTTGTACATGAGTGGTGACTGGGTTTTGTGTATTGCTTTTCTTGGATGGTGTTGGTCCATCTTGTCTGATTGATCGAAACTTGTTCCTGTCTGCATGCACCGTGTTCCTGTCTGTGTGTATGTAGTATGCAATCTGTTTCCACATATATATTGTTCCTGTCTGCATATGTGTTGTTGTAGTGATGACTATTGAACAGCTATTGACCGGTGCTATTAGGCCATATTTAAAGTTCTCTTGTTAACGACAAATCCCTGATGGTGGTATCTTAGGTGGTAACGAGCAGAGCTGCATACCGGTGACCCTGGGATCGGGTCTCTGGTCGGCTGGCTGGCGACATAGACAATCTCCTTCACTCCTCTTTGTCTCTCTCCACCCAGGAGTATAAATGGGTACAACTGGGGTTGGTACCAATAATAGACTGAAATAAAAACCTGCCTAGATATGGCGGGAATGGTACCTGTAAGCAGGGTCTCGATAGAGACCATCTAAACCAATAACTTCTAATCCCTGATAAATTAAGTTCAAAATGATGCATAATCTGTTGAATATTTTGAGATTAATATCACTGGAAGCCATTGCTGCCTTAGGCAGCAATGGCTTCCAGTCAAATTAATTTCAAAATTTTCAACTGAATAAGTTTTATATTGTAAAGAATTTACTTTTTCAGGGATTTGTCAGTGAAAGTGTTAACATAGATTCAGCAATAAATGGGGTTAGTCATGGTGAAAATCCCAAGGGAGAAAATCTGAAATTCTCCGAATAATTGAAACACATTTTGGTTTATTGGTAATCGAACTGTTTTTAAAATAATCGCCATGTATTTAATAACCGGTAATATCATATTGTAAATAAATTCTTGCTTTGACATGTTTGACAATGTAAAGAAATAGTGGTAGTGGTAAATACTATGCAATGAAATGTCTGCTCGGCATCCTGTTTTATAAGACATTTTTTTAACCACACCATTGTAAATATATGATATTCATTTGATGTGATATGCTTGTACTGTGATGTGATGGATATAAAAGTATTTGGCATTTTAATCACGAGCACACACTCATGCACACACAAACTCATGCACACACTAATCACCGTACGTTGCATAGTTACCATGACAGTACTATTAACCGTTTAACGCTGTGGCAAAAACAGCCTTGAGAAATATCCATTTGCAGATTAAGAGAAGACTTTTTGAAAATTTACCACTGGAATGACTGGCTCGAGCCAGTCATTCCAGTGGTAAATTTTCAAAAATAATCTTCCCTTTGTCTGCAAATTGACATTTTCTATAAGACCTTGAAGAAATTTAAGGGTTTAGTAGGTTAACTATCAAACATCAAACTACAAGCAACGTTGTGAAAGCCGTTGAATATTTTGAACATAATTGAACTGGAAGTTGTTTTAGCAGTTTCCAGTTAAATTTTGCCTTAATGTGTCATAAGAAATATGCTTTTTCTTGTCTGTGATGTTAAAGGGGTATTCATGTCAAATGCAGACATGGCAAGCTTTGGGTATTCTGATGCCATGTCAGAAATTTCTCACCAATATTCCAGGGAAAAAATAAAAATTGATATAAGATTATTAAAACGATGTACACTACCATGCATGTACAGTCTTATCTACACGACAACTGTCTGCCTCGGATGTAAAAGAGAAATTAAGTTTGGGGCAACATTTTTTTTTGAATTTGTTGTACTTTGATTCAAATTGAATGTCACATATTTTCATAATTATTAGCTCACCTGGCGAGAATGGCCAAGTGAGATTATGCCATGTCGACTGTCCGTCATCCGTCTGTCTTGCCGTCCATCCGTCAACTTTTGCTTAAAAACTCTAGTCATTAACCGCTTCACGGATTTCAAATTAATTTGGCATGAATGATCCTGTAGGGGGTAGGTTTTAGAACTTGTATACAGAGTTTTGATTGGTCAATTTTTTCGGTGGTCATCTTGAATTTTCCAAAAAATAACGGGAAATCATTTAAAACGCTATTCCTCATTAACTGTGTGGGAAATTTCAGCCAAACTTAGCTGGGAGGATAGTACACTGGTATGTTTCAGAACTTGTATAGTACAGAATTTTGATTGGTCAATTTTTCCAGCGGCCATCTTGGATTTTCTGAAAGATATTTTGAAATCACTTAAAAACCTACTCCTCCATAACATTAGGCCGATTTCAATCAAACTTGGATGGGCAAACCCTAGCGTAGTATGCTTCAGAACTTAAATACAGAATTTTGATTTGTCCATTTTTCCGGCGGTCATCTTGAATTTTTCGAAAAATGGCGGGAAATCATTTAAAACATTACTCCTCATTAGCTGCTTGGGTGGAAGGATCCTATGACGGTAGACTTCAACATATTAAACAAGAATCTTGATTGGTCAATTGTTTGGTGGCCATCTTCGGTTTTCCGAAAGTCATCCATCATGTCTATTTAAATGCAAATGGTCCAGGTGAGTGCGACAGGCCCTTGGTCATCTTGTTTTAGAATTTGTCTCATTGCAAATTCATCCCATGAAAAAGTTTGCTTTTCTTAACATGAGTTAAATATATTTGCCTGTCAAGGGTAGTACTGAATGCATTTCAAAATTTTCGGTGCGATCAGGAAGAAGTCCGAGACTATCTGGTTTGGCTTCCATCCTTTCCTCAAACCTCATTCTTTCGAGAGCTCTGCGGATATGATAGTGTACAGTACAGCTCATAAATAAGTTAAAGTTTCCAAAACAAAAATAGAAACATGTTTGTTAAAAGCTTTGAAGCTTTACTTGATGTATGTTGAAATTTCCAAACAAAGGATAGTAACGTTGTATTTCAAAATAGGAAGAAATTACGATCTCGAATAACAAAGTGGCACAATCCATTTGTTGTATGTCAGCAGTAATTGTTTTCAAAATATTCAACTGGATATTACGTCTCGCATCTAGAGAATGTTATATATGGTATTAACTGAAGTGGTTTAGTTATTTATTGTTCTATATATACTAGTTAATTATTGTTAATACTTTTACGTTAACTTAATGACATGGAAATTGCTAAAATATTATATTTTTAATCCCGCATTCCTCTAGCCAGTGTGATGTGGAGTATTAGAGCCCCTCGCAGTAAAATGTGAGCTATAGGGATCAGTCACGATGCAGTCCAGCCTCCTACCGTGCTTTGCATATCAATTTTTTTGCGTTACAGTTTAAATCAAAACCATAAAAAATTAAAGCCTTTGTCATATGTTATAATATAATTAAAAAGACGTTGACAGATTTAAAAAAAAAACTCACTTAAAATTTTGGTCAAATTCATGAATTTTGACATGCGATAAAATTCACGATATGATGTCATCGCTTGAATGGAGGAATCCAGTTTTAGCAATGTCGCACCCATCTCTATCCACTCTTTGTCCATGTTAGGATCAGTCGATCCCTGCACTCCCTGATTCTCAATTTCCAGAGAACTGTAGGTAAGGTTTTGAATATTTTGAAATTATTATTTGACTGGGCGCTGTTGCTGCCATAAGTGGAGGTGGGTGGAGCTTAAATAGAAATGGGCGGGGCATGTCTAGAAATGTATCTCTCTATTACTATATAGATTGAACATTGAGACATTTCTCCTATTGTGTATCTTGTTCCTTAAGCCTCATATTTGTTCAGGAAGATTTAAATTTTCTCATTGAAGATATCCATTTGCAGAACAAGAGATTATTTTTTGAAAATTTGTCACTGGTATGACCGGCTCGGGTATCGAGACAGTCATTCAAGTGGTAAATCTTCAAAAATAATCTTCTCTTGACTTGCAAATAAACATTCCTCAAGACCCTTGTGGAGGTGCGCAGAAGCCATTTTTGGCCGTATTGAATGTAAAATGTTAACATCAGTGTGGTTGAGGAGCGAAATGTCAAACACCTGATCGAATTTACAAAATCACTGTAACGTGGCACCTCTGGGTAAATGACCTGTGTTAAGACACGAACCACCTCTCTTCTGTGATTTCAATTTTTTTTGTTCTAAGTAAAAGGATGGTGATAATAAAAGGGGTTGACTTTAATCACCATTTGCAGATTTTAATTTGTAAATATTCTTTTGTAAATATTAATATAAATTCAAATTTAAAAAAATACCGTCATGTTGAGATAATCTGCTATGCATGGTATCTTATCACTCTGTTCTCTGTATTATATTTGTAAATATGTAAAAAAAATGTAAAGTAATATTTAAAAAAGAAACATGAAAACCGAGATTAATGTATCAGATAGACCGTACACCTGGCATAAATGATCACACCATCGACTGAACAAAGAGCTGGTAACCTAAGACTATCTATGCGCAATAAAAACAATATGTATTGCGATTTATATGGTGAAAAAGAGTTACTCTTCATAAATATCATCACATTGAATATCATATTCGTTAATGTTAGTAGAATTGGGTTCGCTATTTTAATCTGATATTTTTTTCTGATGACTAACACAATTAAGTAACAAGGACAAATTTGTCCAATACCCGCATCGTTGATATATTTTTCAGTTAGATCGCCATAAGGTAAAAAAGTGCCCATTTTTAGCTCACCTGGCCTGAAAGGCCAAGTGAGCTTATGCTGTGGCGACCATCCGTCATCCGTCCATCTGTCAACTTTTGCTTTAAAACGCTACTCCTCCTTATCCAATAGCCAAATCTGAACTAGATTTGGGTCAAAGGACGCTATTGTGCTCGGAACTTCCATTTGGAATTTTGATTCATAAATTTCTTGGGTCAAAATCTTAGATTTTATTAAAAATTTACCGAAAATTGTCAAATTGCTTCTTGTCCTTACCCGTTTGACCGATTTCAATCAAATTTGGCTGAAAGGATCCTATGGTCATAGGTTATAAAATTTGCATGGAGAATTTTGATTCATGAATATTTTGGGTGAAAAACTGAGATTTTATTAAAAATTAACCAGAAATTGTCAAATTGCTTCTCCTTACCATTTTGACCGATTTCAACCAAATTGGGCTGAAAGAATCCTATGTCATAGGCTCTAGAACTTCCATTCAGAATTTTGTTGCGTAAATATTTTGAGTGAAAATCCTAGATTTTATTAAAAATTTACCGGAATTTATCAAATCTCTACATCTCCTTACCATTTTGACAGATTTTAACCAAATTGGACTGAAAGGATTCTATTGTGATATGCTCTAGAACTTCCATTCAGAACTTTGATTCATCAATTTTTTGCCTGAAAATCTGAGATTTTATGAATGTACCGGATATTGTCAAACTGATACTCCTCCTAGCTGCTTGACACATTTCAATCAAATTTCACTAATGGATTCTAGGGTGGTAGGCTCTAGAAATTCTATTCAGAATTTTGATTGATCAATTTTTTTGGGTGAAAATATTAGATTTTATGAAAAATTCACCAGAAATTGTCAAGACGCTGCTTCTCCTTAGTTGTTTAAAATATTTCAAACAAATTTGGCTAGAGTGACCCTATCATGGTAGACTAGAATTTCTATTCAGAACTTTGATTGGTCAATTTTTTGGGTGACCATCTTGGATTTTCCAAAAATTATCTATATCTATTTAAATGCAAATGGTTCAAATGCTAATGGTCCAGGTGAGCGCCACACGCCCTTGGGCCTCTTAAACGATGTTGCATTTTAGTTTTTGACTGTAAAATTGGCATACGTCTTCGGGACCCCACAGGCACACATCAACCCAAGTTCGGAAAAGATTGCTCCATTAGTTATTGAAAAATGCTTCAAAAATATATATTTTGAAAAGTGCTGCTATTGCGTTTTAGCCTTTGGCGACAAAATTGGCATACGTTTTCAGGATAGCATAAGATTGCCCCAGTAGAGTTATTGAAAAATGTGTAAAATTTCTATATATTGTAAGCTGTTGCTAAAAGTTGTTCCATTTTAGACCCCAAAATTGGCATATATGCTCGGGACCACATGGACAAGCATCCACCAGTGTGGAAAAGACTGCACCAGTAGAACCAGAATTATTCAAGAAGGAAAAAAAATTTCTTGAAAACTGTTGCTAAAAGCTGTTGCATTTGGGTTTAGACCCTGAAATTAGCATATCTGCTAGCGACCCGACGGGCATACTTCCCTCCAAATTTATAGATCCCTCCAGTAGAACCAGTTATTAAAAAATGTCTTAACAACAACAACAAGCGCACTCCATGCTCACATATATATACCCTTGCATCTATCGATGCAGTTAAAAAGAGATTTTGCTAGCATTCTAATATTCTCTTATAAACGAGATCGGGTGAGAAAATAATAAACCTTGAAATTCCGCGTTTGCGACAAAGTGTCATGCACAGTCTATACTATTCTGATCTGTGGTAATAGCGTTATCAGTGAAATTGACTGAGCCACTCAAATCTAGTCTATCCATGGTGATGTTTTTACATATCTTATAGGGTGTGTATTGTCGGGGACCTCGTGATATGATGCCCAATATTTTGGCATATTTAACAGTGTGATAAATCACTGGCAAGCAAAAAACTAATCTCCATGTATTCACGAAGATGTTTTGTTATAGACCAAACTTTTGCCAGAGGATGCCAGAAGAGACACCAGCACACAGAGCCTTGGAATTTGGCCTACTCGGAACCAGCAAATACAAAGCCAGGAGAGGACGTCATTGCATAAATCTGCTAAGCGTGCTACGAGGTGACCTCAAGAAAGCAGGACTCGGTACACTCAAGTCAAGAATGGACCTGAGGAAGCTACGGATTTCGGCTGAGGACAAGACACAGTGGGCAAAAGCGAAGGACTGATTACGGCTGTAGGATGTTTCTACTACTACAGACGCAGAATACAGTAATCATCAAACTTTTGCTAAAATAAGATGAGTATAATGCAAAAATGCATGCTATTTAGTCTTGTCAGTTTTTTATTTTAAAATGTAATTGCTAACCATTGTGTATCTCCGAATTATGATACCGGTGCCAATATGATACATGTATCAAGCTTTAGTATCGCGATACAGATGTACACGATACGTAATGCGTATTATGACACCCCTAATATTTTACCCTGCTCCCATCACTACTGATATTATGTTAGTATGTAAATATCCTCTATATGTGTATTAAATAATGATTACCTACTATTATCTTTTAAGTTAGTGATGAACAAAGCTGATACGTGGCCGCTAGATCACCGTTTTATAGGAAATATAATTATAATAGACTCTTAAGATTTGTTAATCGTTTTTATTTGCAACCCAGAACCATGACAACTAACGGTAGTATAAACTATTCTGTCTGGCGGTCGATCTGTCAGATTTTTTTACATATCTGGCAACGTTTGCTATGCTGTGGTAATTCATGAATCCATTTCCTCACTCAATCATATGATGTCATAATCAACTATGCGACGTCAATGCCGACGTAATAATACGGTCATCATGAATAATTCGATTAAGCCTGTCTTTAATGCTTAATAGTCCGACATGTTGTACGAATTGTTTTTTTTATATTTAATAAACATGCTGTTTTGAAACTAATTTGACATAATTTTGCCATAGGCAGCAACAGCACATAGTCAGATTAGTTTCAAAATATTCAACAGCTTACCTGTATAGTTTTCTGGAAATTGATGGTCAGTGTTCAGAGATGGATCGATCCTAACATGAGCGTGGTGAGGGTGGAGTGTAGCTAGAGATGGGTGGGGCATAGCTAGAGATGGGCGGGGCATAGCTAGAGATGGGCGGGGCATAGCTAGAGATGGGCGGGGCATAGCTAGAGATGGGCGGGGCATAGCTAGAGATGGGCGGGGCATAGCTAGAGATGGGCGGGGCATAGCTAGAGATGGGCGGGGCATAGCTAGAGATGGGCGGGGCACTGCTAAAAATGGAACAGTCCATTGTCACTATAGTTTTTTAGTTGCGACTCAGAACTACTATATTAAGTTTGTCAGTCTGTTTGTCAAATTTGTTACATTTCTGGAAAAGCTGCCTAAGTGCCAACTATAGCATGACACGCTTTTTCTAAAAAAAAAAATAGACCAATAATAAATTAATAAATATTCATAAACTTCAGTACACTACACTCCATCCTGTAACACGCTTACATTACACCATTCTAAGATTAATATTACGCAACTATTGTAATCTGTCTATGGAAGTAATATCGTTTGTTGTTGAAATGGGTGTTATCATAATTTAATTAATTAATGAATTTATGGCAATAATGTATTAATTTCTTTTGAAAGCGAACAAACTTTAGTCGAACAACGGATGAATCCCACCCATCTCTAGCTAAGCTCCACCCCACACTTCGGCCGTGTTGGGATCGATCTATCCTTGAACTCTCTGACTATCAATCTCCAAAAACTATACAGGGAAGCTGTTGAATATTTTGAAACTAATTTGACTGGGTGGGGTGCTGTTGCTGCCTATGGCAGCAACAGCAACTGCGCCCAGTCAAATTAGTATGAATATATTCAACAGAATATTTATTAAATAGTAGACACATGTACAATTCATGCAACAATGCTTAGTCCGTTACCAATTAAGCGTTCATGACGCTACGTGATTATGATGTCATATCATAAATGGATAAACTGGAATCCTCGAGAATCTGTGACATTTAATACAAGCAGACCCGTCTTTGAGATGAGCTGCCTTTAAGATCACAGTTTTTAACACTTTAATAGTCAAGGCAGCCGAAACCTGCTTCTGTTAGGACTCTACATTTGCAGGCCAAGAAGACTATTTTTGAAAATGTACCACTGGAATGACTGCCTCGATAACCGAGCTAGTCATGCCACTGATAAATTATCCAAGACATTCTCTTGCTTTGCAAATGGGCATTTCCCAAGACCACTGCAGAAGCCGTTTTTTTGCCACCTTGAATGTTAAAGGGTTACTTGTCAAGCCGGCCAAAACATGCCTCTGCAGTGGTCTTTAGGAATGTACATTTGCAGCCCAAGAAAATTTACCACCAATAAGTTAAGATGGTTCCAAAGCAAAAACAAACATGTTAGTTAGTATAATTTTTTACACGGTGTAAGAAATGATCTGTTGAATATTTTGGACTTAATTTGATTGGAAGCCATTGCTGCCTATCAAAATAAGTCTAAAATATCCAACAGTACGTTTTATTTTGCTTTGGAAAAGTCCTCAACTGTACTGTATTGAGTGCTGCCAATGTGAGGCTTTCACACACAAATTTATGCACATGAGGTGACTGAATTCCATTTTAATACCTGTATATATATATATATATATATATATAATTTTAGTGATTTTACCACCAGTGCATTGTTTTGTATTTAACACTGCAATAAATGTATTTTAACACAATAACCTTTTTGTGTCGTCATGTGATAAACAAGGATGCAACTCTAAGTATGATTGTGGTAACTGAACCAGTCAGTCCAGCATGTCCAGTGGTAAATTAAAAAAAAAAGGTTAACTTATCCTGCAAATGGACATTTCTCAAGACCACTGTAAAGGCTGTTTTTGGCTAGCTTGACCATTAAGAGTTAACCCGTGGCCCTAAAATTTGTTCAAGGAAATCAATTTTCTCATAGAAAATATCTTATGAAAATTTAGCACTGGAATGAGTAGCTCGGTTATGGAGCCAGTCATTCGAGTGATAAATCTTCAAAAATAGTCTTCGTCTCTAAATGGAAATTTTTTGAAACCACCCCAGAAGCCATTAGGGAAAGATAAAAATAGGTCCCATTCGGCAGACAATGAAAGCGTTCTCTACAGGGGAGGCGTCATTTCTAAAGAAATCGTTGATGTTCCTTTGGTCTAATGGAGTAGCCGACAGTTGAAAGAGAGAGTTAAACTCTTAAACGAGCAAGTCATCCCCAACCCCTTTATAAGTTCTGAATCAAGGGTGCTAGCAGACCATCATGTAAACATTACCAAAATAAGGACTAATCTGTCCAATACCCACATGGTTGATATTTTTTAATCGGGCCACCGTGACATCAAATGTCTATTTTAGAAACCATGTTGCTGAAAGCTATTGCAAATTTGACATGTATTCGCAAACCCACAGGCAAACATCCACCCATGTATAGAGAAGGGCGCTCCTGTAAAACCCATTATTGACAAATCGGTCAAGTGTCCATTTTGAAAACAATGTTGATGAAAGCAGTTGCTCAAAACTGAGATATCTTTGGGACCCCACGTGCAGGCTTCATTCAAGTTTGGAGAAGATCCCTTCATGAGTAGAACCAGAGTCATTGACAAATGTCTTAAGAACAAGAAACACCCCATGCTCATATTAACCCTGGTGTGGTAAAAGTACCTTGCATCCATTACATGTGTGCTAATCAAATGATAGAACTCGTGACCAGATGACCCCAAGCGCTATCTATGAATAGCACCGATGACTCCTATTAGAACCAGAAACCGTGCAATACCCGGTATATATCATAAGATTTCTCTACAATGTCCGTTATATTTTTATCTGCTGAAACCGGATTTAACTATAGGTATCAATGGCAGTGCTGATGAAATGTTTGAAAATAATCCGATAGGCAGTTGCACGTGAGATCTGAAGAGGTATCCATTTTCTAGCTATGCCCCGCCCATTTCTAGTTTAAGTTCCTCCCACTTTCCGAATCTTAATCGATTTGAAACATTGAAACCTGGATTCTGAAAATCTAAATTTCGATGTAACTACATGTATAAAGGTATGGTGTTGAATATTTTGAAACTAATTTGACTGGGGGCTGTTGCAGTCAAATTAGTTTCAAAATATTCAACAGAATGTTTAGTAAATTATAAATTCAACAACGAAAGTTGCTGCCAGTCAAATTAGTTTCAAAATATCCAACAGAATATTTATTAAATCGTAAATTCAACAACGAATAATAATAATTAATAACGTAATTGATTATGACATTGAGTGACGGATGTGATCCTTTCATTGTTTCACCAGTCATCCTGTGGAATGACCCAGTGGCAACAAATTGTCTAAGGACAGTTAAAGTTTGTTAAAGGGAATTTGATACATAAAGAAACATGGCCGCTGTGTTCTTGTTACAATGCTGGTCAACTCCTTATGGCTCTACTTAAATACCTAATGGCATGTCTAGTTCAAATGCCTATGTTTCAGGTGAGCGATACAGGTCCCTTGGGCCTCTTGTGTTTATGCACAATCGGGCATGATGCTATACCCAATGGGCAATGTTATACAAGACCTCCTATGGAGCAACCCAGTTATAGCTATTCTCCGCCCATCTTTAGCTAAGCTCCATCCACGCGTTGCCCGTGTGGGATCACTCAAGCCGTGCACTCTGAATCTCAATTTCCACAAAACTATACAGGTAAGCTGTTGAATATTTCGAAACTAATTTGATTGGGGGCTGTTGTTGCCTATGGCAGCAACAGCGCACAGTCAAATTAGTTTCGAAATATTCAACAGCATGTTTATTAAATAGTAAAGACATACAATTCATACAACAATGCTTAGTCCGTCATCAATTAAGCATTTGTGATGAACTTAAGCTATGTCATTCATGACATGATTGAGTATGACACCATCCTACACATCAACATGTAGATGATTATGACATCATATGATTGACGGATAAACTGGAATCCTCCATTGCGTGGGAATAATCATACAGGTCTGTGCCATGGACATTGGACAATGTCAGCCATTCACGGAATATGTTCTCTGACGATGAGATGTGGACACATACATAAGTTAACATGTTAGTTAGGCCATAACAATTTATTTTTTCTTGTTCTACAAAACATCCTAACGTAATTTCCCATATCTAGAAGAAAGCTGGAAGTCATTTAAGCCATTATTTTCAACATTCTTTCCATCCACAAATCTTTCGCAGCCAAATCCTTATCACTTGGAATTCATCAGAATTTTCTGTCAATCATTTTGTTCTCTGTAGCTTCTTAACCATTTAATAGTCAGGCCGCTCAAAATGGCTTTCCAATGGTCATGCGCGACGTCCATTTGCTGGGCAAGAGAAGACAAATTTACTACTGCAATGGTTAACGAGCCAGCCATTCCTGTGGTAAATTTGTAGTTTTGGTCGGCAAATGGACACTCACTGAGAAAACATTTTGTATTTTCTTGATCAATCTTGAGAATTAACATGGTTAAAGGAGTAATACTGTAACAGCTGAAAACATTTCAGCTTGAAATTGTGTATTATATTTTTTTTCTCCATCTCCAATCGGTATGTTTTGGGTGGGAATTTCCGTAAAACAAAACAGTAAATTGGTCTGGCCGTAGTACAATTTTCACAGGATGTAAGAAAAGTTTTGTCGACTGTTTTGAACATAAATTATATTGGCTATATTAGGCAGAAATATCTTCCAATAAAATTATGTTAAATTGGAAACATTCTAAGTTATTTCTGAGATGTACTGTATACCACGTATAATTGGAGCGACAATGACAACAAACACGATTTATCTACATAATTATATAATTAATATGTATTATATAATTCTGTAACATAAGTCTACATGTGCTATCTTCTCTTATAGATACAAGGATCCAAGTCTCCATGGGCTATCTTCTCTTATAGATACAAGGATCCAAGTCTACATGGGCTATCTTCTCTTATAGATACAAGGATCCAAGGTTAACTGTGGTACGTTGACATTCGGTTTCCCCTCTTTCTTGAAGGCCATCATCACAAACATCTGATTCGAGTCATCCTGAAGACATTCAAGAACACAGTACATAGCATTAGACAACTCTACTGGTCAAATTTAGATTAAAAGATTTCTCATAGAAAATGTCCATTTGCAGGCGAGACAAAAATTAGAATTTAGCAAGGACAGAGTGACCTTGATCTTGACATTTTGACTCCAAGGTGTTATATGCCATTTCCACTCGTGATAAAAAAGCATGTGTCCCATTTTGACTCCAGTAAACATGAGACATAAACAGTGAAGTTGAGCCAAACACAAAATGTTACTGTTGGAAAAAAAGTTTTTCCCCCAAGACCACAATGACCTATCACCTTTTGACCATTGTGTCATGCTCTCTCATTATAAGGAAGCATGTGTATACGGTTTGGTCAGGTATGATTAACCAAAACAAGAGATGTGAACTAAGTTGAGCTAAACGCAAAATGTTAATACTGGATATTTGCCAATATCACAAGAAGGCATTGCAAGCAATACAAATGCCCTCAATACCAGCTTTTGTTGAAATGACATGTAAGGAATCTGGGAAATTCACTTGCCTGCCTATATCTGATATACATGTATGCGTTTACATTACAGCGTTTGTCGTAAGGGAATAACGTCAAATTAATGAAGTTTGTATTTTTCAAGGGCAATAACTCTGGCAACTACTGATGGAAACGAACAAAACAGGAACTTGACCTCTGCCTTAACCATATTAATCAAAATTCTGAATTTGGTTCAAATCCATTTAGTCTAGCATGAGTTATTACCTGAAAATGGTCTACTTAACGAAGTTTGTATTTATCAAGGGTGATAACTCTGACAAATATTGTCAAAAAGTAATGGAACACGAACTTGCCATCCGCATCAGTAGTATTAAGCTATATTCCAAAGTTGGTTCGAATCGGTTTAGTATAACACAAGTTATTGCCTGCAAACTCAAATTAACGTTTATATTTTTTCAAGGGCAAATAACTCATGATAAATTTGATAGAAATTGGTGGAATTTGAACTTGGCTTACGTACTCGTATTACTAAGCGGTATGCCGAAGCTGGTTCAAATCGGTTCCGGCAAACACAAGGTATTGTCTGGAAATGGATAATTGTTCGAATTTCATATTTTCAAGGGCAAATATTTTCGCGAAAAATAAGTCATAAAAGATGGACACTGAATCATTTGGCCAATCAACTTCCCTTAATAAACTTTGTTCAACTGTTGCCCTAGATGATATTTTGTAACTTTTGAATAAATCCACAAGTAGTTTCTGAGCAAAAATCCAAGATGGCCCGCCGGCCAAATTGGCCGATTGGCTTCGTTTGAACAAAGTTGGATCTCTATGCCCTAAGGATGCCTCCTGTCAAATCTAATTGAGATCGAACCAGTAGTTGTTGCGAAGAAGTGTTTAAAGAAAAAGTTGACAAACCAGATAGACAGACAGATGAAGATGACGAATGAATGAATAGACGATGGACAGTCACCATGGCATATAAGCACACTTAGTCTAGGCGAGTTAAAAGTACACTGAGGTCCACTGAGGCCCCAAGCTTTGGAACAGTCTTCCACCACATATACAAAATTGCCGTAAAATTGAACCTTTCAAATCTGCTCTCAAAACATATTTATTTTCAATTTAAGTTTTTGTACATAATTGTGTAATTTTATATAATCTTGTAAAGCGCCTTTGAGCTTCAATTGGAATTGGCGCTATATAAATGCATACATACATACATACATACATACATGTAACATATCATAGCCTCGCATCACATTAACCATTTAATGGTCAAATTTCGTCCAGAAAATCTAAATATGCACTTATTGACTATCAATTTGCAGGCCAATAGTAGGCTATTTTTGGAAATTTACCACAGGAATGACTGGCTCGATAACCGAGCCAGTCATTCCAGTGATAAATTTTCAAAAATAGTTTTCTCTTGGCCTGCAAATGGAGATTAATTATGCAAATATCTTGAATTTTTTACCAAATTTATCTACATGATATTAAAGGGTCAAAATTGAGACACTTGTCCTTCAGGTTTCAGAGAGCTAGATAATACCTTGTCGATGAGAGTGAATCCGAGCTTGGACATCTTGTGGATGAACTGCGAGAGCTTCTGAAATCTACTGATCACCTCGGCAATCTTAAGTACACCCCTGCAAGAGAATGAGCATGAGTAAAGCACTTTATTACTGTATTTTTTTTACGTCAGTAACACAGGCCGAGGGAGAGGGAGGGGCGGGGGGCGGGGTGAGATGCGAGACATAAAACTAAAAGTCATCGACCAATAATGAGGCCGAATATTGTTCAAATTAACCCTTCAACCATCAAATCTGTTCAAAATAATCTAAATTTGTTCATACAAAATGTCTATTTCCAGACCAAGAAGACTATCTTTTTCAAAATTTACCACTGGAATGACTGTGAAACTAATTTGACATAGTGATGTAGGCAGCAACACCACCCAGTCAACTTAGTTTCAAAGTATTCAACAGCTTACCTGTACAGTTACCGTGAAAATGGAATTCTGAGAATTCATGGTTCGAAGTAACACATGCAAAACATGGGCTGAGCTTACCTAGAAATTGGTGGGGCATAGCTAGAAATGGGCAGGGCATAGCTAGATATGGATCACTCTATTAACTTCACTAGAACGCAGATTGCCATTTCGAATTGCGATAGGCTTGTGCGATTATTGATTTGAGTAATCACGATCGATTATATTAGAATAATCGTGATTACTCGATTAATCAATCCGAGTACAGATTATCCAGACATAACAACAAAAGCATGTATCAATGACAAAAGGTGCAATGGTGTTTAGAAATTTCCATTTGCAGGCCAAGAGAAAACTATTTTTTGAAACTGTATCACCAGAATGCCTGGCTCGAGAATATCAAGCCAGTCATTCCAGTGATACATTTTCAGAAAGTCTTCTCTTGGCCTCCATATGGACATACATTCACTGAGCAAAATGTCAACTTTCTTGACCTATCGCATTAAAGAGTAATTAAAAGGTAGATTTTGAAATATTAATTAAAAAAATTATTCACGATTATTCGATTATTTAATTTTTAATCATATAAATTAATGATTTAAAAAAATAATTGCGATTTAATCACGTACATGTAAGTATCGCACAAACCTAAATTGTGGGGTTATATTATTCGGAAACCATTTCTCACCCAATTTTGATGACTCTGTTTGCCTCTTTTAGATATTCTGTCAAAGTGGTTCCCATTAACGACAAGCAGAACACACCGAGATCAACGCTGCAGTCGCGTAAAGGCACCTGATAAAACACAACAAGCGACCCATTACATAAATCTCCATTAATCCTTTAAGCATCAAATGTGGTCAAGAAAATGAAAATATTTACTTTCTGAATTTTCATTCGCAGGTTAATAGGCTATTTTCGAAAATTTACCATTGGAATGACTAGCTCCATTATCAAGCCAGTCATTCAAGTGGTAAAGTTTCAGAAACAGCCTTCTATTGGTCTGCAAATGGACATTTCGCAAGACCTCTACAGAAGCCGTTTTTGGCAGACTTGAGAGTTAAAGGGTGAAGTGTTAGAAACATGTAGAGTGATGATGACATCTGTCAATGCACAGATCTGATTGGTCAACGTGTACCCGTCATCATAATCAATTATGTTACTCGTTAGCCGACATCACATTCGAAATGACGCAAGTCTGTCACGACTGTGGAAATAACCAGTCAATGAATTTGAATTAATTTCAAAATATTCAACAGCTAATTACCACTATAATTACCTGGCAATTTAGATTCCAGGGATTCAGGTTTCACATTGATTCCAAACATTCATACAAAGTGGATGGAATTTAACATGTTTAGCTAGAAATGGGAATGGCATAGCAACATGTAGGTAGGAATTGCGCTATTGGTTGCTAATGTAGATTATATGTATTATGTTATCAACAAATAGCTACTGCATACACCTTGCTAGCTGAAACAGAGACTGGTTAAGATACAGTACCTTGGACATATTGCAAGCTGTGACACGATCATTCAGTGCAACAAGGTCGAATGAGTGCACTTTGTTCGGGACTAACAGGGCAAGCTGGGCGTCGCCACAACCAAAATCCGCTATAATTAATGTCTGTGGCCTGTGTGTGATAAAAATACAGGCAATAAATTTAAAGTTTTATTTGCATCAATGTTACATGTACATCAAATGTATATATGGTATAACCTGTTAGCAACAACCACAGGCTTTCTGAGCCAAATAATTGTGTTCTTAAAGAACATTAAGTCAGTCATTGCAGTGGTACAATTTTCTTGAACATATTCATGTGTTAGAAGGTTAAATGATGAGTATCCAAATATTTAATCAGCGTCCATTTGCACACCAAGAGATTCTTTTTTGAAAATTTACTACTGAAATGACTGGCTCACTTACCCAGCCAGTCATTCCAGTGGTAACTTTTCAAAAAATATTCTTCTGGCATGCAAATGGACCTTCCTCAAGATCATGACAGAGGCTGTTTTGGCCAGGTTGATCATTATCAGGTTAACTTGACACAAGGAGTTAAGATGGCGAAAGAATTAGTTCAAAGAGCAGTTTTAAACTTGGAAATAATGTTACCGAAAGCTGGAAACATCCTTGGTACATAGCAACAGCTTATAGCAACATACATGTACAGGTACTTATTAAAATCAGCTGAATAACGACCATAAGACACACAGGTAATTTCACATCAGTGAAGTCTTATAAAGTCTTATACATCAAGCGATTCAGTCACTCCATTATGCCAGTGGTTAATTTTTTAGATATAATAATAATCTCATGGCTGATGGACATTGAATAAGCAAATATATTGACTTTCTCGATCATAGTTAACCATTAACGCTTTAACACTCATATCAGCCAAAACGGCTTCTGCAGTGGGCTTGAGAAATGTCAATTTGCAGACCAAGAGAACTTTTTTTTTTAATTTACCACTATAATGACTGGCTCGATAACTGCGCCAGTCATTCCAGTGGTAAATTTTCAGAAACAGTCTTCTCTTGGTCTGCAAAGACATTTTCTATGAGAAAATTGAAATTTTCATGAACAAACTCGAGGGTTAAAGAAATTTGAATGCAAGGTGCCAGGTGTTGCTGCTGATCATGTTAGCTTCAAAATATATGTAATGTACACATGGACATGTATGTATTATAAAAATTTATATTGTAAAGAATGTTTCCTCCTCAAAAATGTTGCAATGAATAGATGTACATGTAGCTGCACATAACTTTATTTGATATCTGTATTATTATTTCTCAGTTACTGATTCTTCCTGCTTCTATCATGCTTAAAACTGATAAATATCACATTAGGTTCCATCATAAAAGATGGTCCAATGCAGAAACTGATGATTTCTTTCACAGTTAACAATTTTAACATTTTACCCCTCGAATTTGTTCAAGAAAATTAAAATTTTCTTATAGAATATGTTATCGGTTATCGAGCCAGTCATTCCAGTGGTAAATTTTCAAAAATAGTCTTCTCTTGGTCTGCAAATGGGCATTTCTCAAGACCACTGCAGAAGCCGTTTTTGGCTGATATGTGTGTCAAAGGGTTAATCGCTAAAATTTAATATATTTTCACACTTAAAGGTAACTTATAAAATCTTTGTTGTAATTTGATCAATTTGTAGACAGTTACATGTACCTCTAACAATACATGTATGTGTGTCCTATAAACCTACACCATTTAGAAATGATTACCAGTATTCAGGGGCAGATCAGGCATTTGCAATGTTCTAGCCAATACTATTTTTGTTAGCCAAATAGTAAATATTTTAGCCACATCTTTACATCAATGTCACTTATGAACATGTCTGCAGTCAGTCATCATCAATTAATAAGTACATGTATATCAATTTTACAGTCCAGAGACAATATGGTCTTACTGTATACTGTACATGCATATGAAATGTGTTGAATATTTTGAAACTAATTTGACGTGAAGCTGTTGCTGCCTTATGTAGCAACAGCTCCCAGTTATATTAATTTCAAAACATTCAGCCGCTTAAACATGAATTTTTACTTGGCACTTGAATTGCTGGAATTAGTCAGGATATCTGCCAATCAAGAAAATTTAATTAATTTTTAATCATTAGCCAATGATTTATCAAATTCTGCTTTTCATTAGCCAGATTTCAGTTTTACAAGCATTTGGCTAATTGGTAGATCGGTCCCTGAAATTATTTCATTATGCATATACAGTACTGTACAGTTCACAAATAAGTTAGGATACTTTCAAAACAAAAAAGACATTTATTAGTACATGTTGTAATGCTCTACTGAAAATTTTAATAATACTTCGATTGATCAAATCATGCTACAAATATTCAAGAGCATGATTTATTTTGTTTTGGAAACATGTTAACTGTCACGTGGCTGCAAGCCACCAGACAAATATTTCAGAGAGCGCAAACTCCTGACTTGCTGATTATTTTGAAAACAATTTGAATGAAAGTTGTTGGTGGCTGAGCCCCTAACAACTTTCAGTCAAATTGTTTTCAAAATATTTAGCCGGTCCAGAGATATAAATGTAACCCTTGGAATGTCGTATGGAAAAACTCAGCAGCAACAAATGGTTCAGTTATTTCTGAGTTGTACAGTAGGGTTTGTTTGCTTAATGAATATCCAAATACAGCCCAAGAAGACCATTCTTGAAAATTTACTGCAATCCCACCCCGGGAGCAGAACCTAATCTAAACATCGCCTCACAATCAGCAATCATATGAGTACTACACATACCGAATTTGGTTAGAATTCTGCCCCACTTTCCCATTCTGCCCCCACCCCACCTTGGTGGCGGAGCCCAATGTAAATATATCTTTGAGAAGCTTGATTGCGCTTGTTTGTCCTGACGCGAACTTGTGTGCAAGTTTGGGTCTCGATGTCAATGCACAGTTTGGGCCTTCCTTTTATACTTTCCCCAGATGTGGCTATACAGAATTGTGAGACCGGAATTGATTTTGTAGCCAGGATAGACAATTTGTAGCCAGATTTTGGCTTGTGTAGTCAGTTTTTCAAGTTGTGTAGCCTAATATAAATATTGTCTTCTAATCGCAATCATATGGGAACCAAACAAATCAAATCAGCCCCACCTCCACAATGGCCCCAACCCCAGCATGGGCGGGGGGGGGCAGAGCTGAATGTAAATGTCGTCTTGCAGTCCCCAATCAACCAATGTATGGGTAACTCACATAATACATTTGATTGAATGCCATCAAATAGTTTCAGAGCAGATACATGTAGCCGGACAGACAGGCAGATGGACGGATGGAGGCGATCTCACTATCTCCTCTGTGGTTTCTAAAACATGTGGGGATGAACGTGTTAGTTAGTACAATGTTGAACTGTGAACACGATGTAAGAAAGGTTCTGTTGAAATATTTGGAACCTAATTTCATTGGAAGACATTCTTCCCATCGAATTATATTCAAAATATTCAACAAAATGTTTTATTTTGTTTTGGAAACATGTTATTTCTGACTTGTACGGTAAATACAGGGAGATAATTTGGCAGCAAATTAAATTCAAAATTTAGAAATTTCCAGGAATACTAACTTACCGTGACTTGATATATCTGATTATTAAATTGAGAGGATTAATGGGCCATTTAGCCACCTGGCCTTGATATCCTGTGTGGTAAACATGAAACGCCTCACGATCGTCTTCAAACATCATGAAGGCTTCCTTCCCAGTACATGTATACAGCTGCTCATTTAGGTAGCGGAACCGCGCCGAATTCAAACGATTCAACATCTGAGATTTGAGCGAAGATGATGAGGATGATGATGATGATGATGGTGTCGATTGTCGAATAATATATATTGATATGGGCAATGCGTCGGCATGATTATTAACATTATCTAGATTTAATGGTGCTTGTTTTTTCGCTGATTTTGGCTTGTGACTTCCGGCACTTAAATTCTTACTTCTAGCACTTGTGCTTTCTTCATGGACATATAAGATTTCTTGTAGCTTTGACACATTAAACACAGGCCGATGGCGATCTAAGCCCTTAGTCATATTCCTCTTCTTACCAGCAGCAAAACCTCCAGGTGTTTGACTATCTTTAACACTAATTTGTGCCTTTGATGATGTCATAACAGAACTCTCTCTAACAGCATTAACACTTGCTTTATGTAACACAGCCTTAGCATTATTTGTATCATGAAGAGATTTGATTCTATTTAATTTATGTTTTAGCATAATGTCCTTATTTCCCTTTCTATTCACAGACGATCCCTGAGATGCATTGTCTATATTAGACTTCCTATGCTTTACAGAATCCCTATATGGCTCAGAATTGTCCGGGTTCAAACTGGCAATATCTGTATCAGAACATTCAGAAACTTTATCCGCACATCCAATATTTTCTTCTTCACACTAAGATGTTCTATGCTAGGGGCTTTAATATCCGCAGATGGTACATGCAATGCTCCCGTTCCCCTAACAATATTTCTATCTGAAACATTGAATACATTAACGTCATTCTTACCATGCTGCATTGCATGTACCATCCATTTCACTGATCAATGAGAAACGTCGACTCGTAGACAATAAAGATCAGGTACATGTATGTAACACCATGGACATAACAAGCAAGAAAAGAACTAAATCCTCTGTTAAGTCTAATAATGTTTCTGTGTTGGATCGGGACAGTGTGACGTTACATGTACCTAGCCTGCCAAGTAATGAACATCTCAGCTTGAAGAAGAGGAAGAAAAAAAATTGCATAATGTTCCATCTGCGGATATTAAAGCCCCTAGCATAGAACATCTTAGTGTGAAGAAGAAAAATAAGAAACGAAAATTTGAAAATATTGGATGTGCGGATAAAGTTTCTGAATGTTCTGATACAGATATTGCCAAATTTCATAAAAAGGAAGGAGATTTAAAGCATGCACATTATGCAGTAAGGACAGACAAACACAAAGTTCTTAATGAAGCCAGTTTGAACACGGACAATTGTTACTTTTACTATTAGAAGTAGAGTTAATAGAATCTGAATAGCCATTATCTGGCAGCACATCCTCGTCATCTACGTGAAGCCTTTTTCCCTGTATTGTAGACTTCTCCTTCCTGTTCTTTAATGTCTTTTTCCTCTTTCTTGATACCGACTTCCCATTCAATGGTTCCTTCTTTTTGCTTCCACCATCGTCTAAATGAGACAAGTTCAAGAGTTTTCCCTGTATTGTAGATTTCTCCTTCCTGTTCTTTAATGTCTTTTTCCTCTTTCTTGATACCGACTCCCCATTCAATGGTTCCATCTTTTTGCTTCCACCATCGTCTAAATGAGACAAGTTCAAGAGTTTTCCATGTATTTTAGATTTCTCCTTCCTGTTCTTTAATGTCTTTTTCCTCTTTCTTGATACCGACTCCCCATTCAATGGTTCCTTCTTTTTGCTTCCACCATCGTCTAAATGAGACAAGTTCAAGAGCTGCCGTGTTGCTTTACTGCTAATTTTTGCCACGTTGTTTACATTTTCATGGATATGCTGCAACTTTTCCATCTGTGGGGAAGATTCATTTGCACTCGAGTTAGATTTCTGAAAGTTAACGATACACAAGTACACAAGTACATGAATATACAGTATGGCCCAAAATTAACTGGACATGTTCTGAAATACCAAAAATAACTGAGGGAAATGGAAATAAACGTGTTAGGATTCAGCCATATTCACGATATTGGAACTTTCAACATGTTTAACAAAAAACGTGGTAGAAATAATATTTATAAGTAGGAATCAGCCGCTTATTGTTTCTTACAAACTACATATACAGGGAAGGGAATTGGAAGCGGAAATGTACATTGTAGATCATTGAATGTACATGTAATTATATATATATATATATATATATATATATACACATGTATATATATATATACATTGAACGAAATTTCAATACTTACCATTACATTACTCATTGATAATACAACTACATGTATCCTGATAGCCGGCTCTATGAATCTAGATTTAGTAAGCTTTACCGGGTACCCGGTTCCCAACAACCGGGTACCCGCCTGCAAGAGACACTCATATTGTTTGCATGGCTACCAAACAAGAGAATACCCATGGCTTGCCTCCGTGGGGCTGGGAGGCAGGGTCTGTAATGTAATGGTAAGTATTGTTAGATCTCGGAGAAAGGGAAATTGAAATTTCCTTCATTCTCCTTCGATCAATACTTATCATTACATTACTCATCGATAACACCAGATTTAGTCGGTAACCTGGTGGGAAGGGGCAAGCCATACAAAGCCTCTTTTGCCCCTGGAGAAAGAACTTAGACTTAAACTTGTCATACGGAGACCTAAAAGGACTGACAAGTGCTGGGACTGAATTACATTCACATCACCATTCCCCCCCCCCCCCCCAAAAAAAAATAAACACCACCCTTTCTCATAAAAAAGGGAGAGAACTCCCTTTTATGCATCTCACCTGAAACACGAATATGCAAATAGGATTAACTGCTCTTTGCAAATATTAGCCTGGGAATGAGCATGAATATATAAGATGAATGATCATGATATATAAACATAACACAAAAAACTGTCAAACTTGAATTACCTCACGAATTATGGATTCCAGACATGGAGCCATCAACCAACACACTTTCGACCAAACGTGTCCCATACGGTTGAATTCCTCTCGCTTGACCATGTCTGTCCTTACTACTTTTGCTTTTCAAAATTATCGAAAGGAGATGAACAGTGTGGCCACTAGACTATTGTTTCAAATCAGCTAAAGCGAGTGGATTGGCGGAGTCTGACATGTCCCTCATATAGTAATCCGTGAAAGAGGACTCACAGTGCCATTGTGCAACGGCCATGATGTCCTCTAACGGGACACCATTGAATAGGGCCGTTGAGGTGGCTATTCCTCTAACAATGTGAGCCATAGCACATTGCACCTGGTGCCCAGTTACAATCTTGTGAGTTGTCTGAATGCATTCGACTACCCGACGAGAGATAGTATCCATGGATGCGGCTTCATATGGCTTCTTATGGCAGATTGAAGAAAATTTCAATTTCCCTTTCTCCGAGATCTAACAATACTCACCATTCTATTACTTCTGATATACAGCTGGCCCTGACAGCTGGCTCTAGGACTATAGACTTAAAAAGCTTTACCGACTCCTTGGAACCGGGTACTCGGCTCCCAACCGCCGAGTACCAATCTACCATGAAGCTCATATTGTTTGCATAGCCACCAAACAAGAGAAACTCATGGCTTGCCTCCGTGGGGCTGGGAGGCTGGGTCCGTAATAGAATGGTGAGTATTGTTAGATCTCGGAGAAAGGGAAATTGGAATTTCCTTCATTCTCCTTCGATCAATACTCACCATTCTATTACTTCTGATATACACCAGATTTGGTCAGTAACCTGGTGGGAAGGGGCAAGCCATAACTGCTACTTTTGCCCCTTGGAGAAAGAGCTAGACTTAAACTTGACTAATGGAGACCTAAAAGGACCATCAAGTTAACGGAACCGAATCACATTCACATCACTGGCCACCCCCCCTTTTTTTCTCCTAAGAAAAGGGAGAGAACTCATGAACATGCATCTCGCCTGAAAACACAAATATGCCAAGAGGGTTAACTGCTCTTTGCATATATATATTAGCCTGGGAATGAGCATGAATATATAAGATGAATGATCATGATATATAGACACAATACAAAACACTCTCAATCCTGAATTACCTCATGATATTTGGATTTCTGACCTGGAGGCTCCAACCATTCACTTGTCCGGCCATCAGTGACACAATCTGGTTGATGTCTGCCTCCTAATTCTTTCTTACAAATGCCAAAAAATGAAGAAGAGCCGTGTGGTCATATAGCTATCGTCTCAAAACAGCTAAAGCGAGTGGATTGGCGAAGTCTGACACATCCCTCATATAGTAATCCGTGAAAGAGGACTCACAGTGCCATTGTGCAACAGCCATGATGTCCTTAAACGGAACACCATTGTAAAAGGGCGGAAGACGCGGCTATTCCTCTAACATCGTGCCCTTGCGCATTGCACATGGTGCCCAGTCGTAATCTCACGGGTAGTCTGAATGCATTCGACTACCCAACGAGAGATAGAATCCACGGATGCGGCGCTATATGGCTCCTTATGGCAGATCCACAGTCTATCATTCGACCGTAACGAGTCTGTCCGTTTTGTACTTAGTCAAAGCACGGACTGGGCACCCGACACTGGCATCACGATCAAACCTACTTAGTTTCGGTATAACGATCGGTTTGCCGGGATATCTCAAAGATTGAATCTTTGACATAAACTCTGCTCTTGGCAGTAGACGCAGACCCTCTCTGGAGACAATAAATCGGTCCCTCTCTGCTGAAAGTGCATGGATCACACTGCGCCTTCTAGCTGAGGAAGCTGCCAATAGAAAGACCGCCTTTAGAGTCAAATGCTTTAGACTAGCCGAACAAATGGTTCGAAAGGGTGCTTGGCCAGTACATTAAGCACTAAAGATAGACTCCAGGCTGGAATGACTACCGGTTGTCTCGGTCGGAGATTGCTCATTCCCATCACCATCACACTCAACTGAGCCACCTCTGGACTATCCCTGTTGGCTAGACAAGGGATAACTGATTCCAAAGCTGACCTGTATCCAGCAATTGTGAGAGGAGCTAGTCCTGAAAAGAACAGCTCACAGAGAAAGTCTGCTATTTGCTGAATAATGGAATGAAAGGTATCAATACCCTTTTCTTCACACCAGTCTGCAAATCTGTTAACCTTGTTGTTATATGACTTGAAGGTTGACCTCACTCTCACAGCTGCGATGAAATCTGCAGCATGTCGAGAAAAGCCCTCCGACGTGGAACGTTGTTTGACAACAACCACGCAGTCAATAACATTTCGGGACGCTCGTGTAGGAAGCGTCCCTTGGCCTGGGGAGATTATGTTCGGAATCGCGGTTAACTGCACTGGATTTTCCACCCGCAGAGCTCGAAGATCCGTGAACCACGCCCTGCTGGGCCAAATGGCGCTATAGTAGGACCAGGCACGGTTCCTCCCTGATCTTCATCAATATCTTCGGTAGAAGAATGGTGGGTGGGTACGCGTAAGCGTGCATCCCTCTCCAGCTTAACGCCAGAGCGTCTGTATCGACGGCATTAGGATCTGGAATCGGCGAGACATAAGTCATGATTTGAGCATTTTCCCTTGTGGCGACCAAGTCCACGTTGGGTTTGCCCCAATGCTCGAAGATCCTGTGAAGAATTGGAGGGTTGAGAGACCATTCTGTTGGCAGAATTCTCTGTCTGCGAGACAAAGCATCCGCCAGAATGTTCAATCGCCCAGGAATATGAGCTGCTTTCAAAACAGCCGAGTAATTCCTGCACCATTGAATCAAGTGCCACACTTAGATACATAGTGTGGGTGACTTGGTCTCGCCTTGGCGATTTCTGTATGATACTACTGTCGAGTTGTCCGACCGTATCAATATCGCTTTGCCCCTGACTTTTGGAAGAAACCTTTTCCAATGCCAGTTCCACTGCCATCATATCCAACAGATTGATATACAGCTGGCTCTCTTGGAGAGTCCATGTGCCCGAGACCTGGTGTTCTCCCAGGTAGGCCCCCCATCCCTCCAGCGATGCATCCGTGTACACGGACAGCTGGGGGTGGGGTAGGTGCAGCGAAAACTCCTACTAGGAGATTCTGACGCTTTTTCCCACCATACAAGATGCGACATTATTGGCTCCATAACTGGCACCAGTTTTGACAGGGGTTCTATTCTCTGTTTCCACAGAGACATCAGATACAACTGGATAGGTCTTCGCATCCGAGCAGTGTACGGGTTTACCTGCTCCATGGAGACCATCATGCCCAGCATCTGAAGAAACCGCCTCGCCTGAATGTGGTTTCCCAATCGAAACTCTTGAGGATGGCTAACAGAGACACCGCGCTGGGCTCTGACGGGTAAAAAACCCTGCCCTCCTCGAGATCGAATCGCATCCTTAAATAAACGAAATGTTGAGTGGTGTGTCAACTCAGATTTCTCCTTGTTGACTATCCAGCCTAGATCTGAAAGCAACTTCAGAGTCAGAGCAGTATTCACCTCTAACCTGGCTGATGATCAGCCAATCGTCTATGTATGTGTGAAGCGCCACGTTCTCTTTTCTGAGAAACGCTGTCACAACAAGGACCACTCTGGTGAAAACCACTTGGAGCTGTCGACAGGCCGAATGGGAGGATTTAAACTCCCATACTTGATTCTGAAACGCAACTCTCAGAAACCTGTGACAACTCCTGTTCATAGGAATGTGGAAACATGCATCTCTCAGATCGATCGATACACACCACACCCCCTTCCTCAATCATGCCATTACCGACCTCGGAGTTTCCATCTGAAACCGAGGTGTATGGATAAACCAATTCAATGGCCTGAGACTGAGTACGGGTCTCCATCCCCCTGTGCTCTTAGGGACAAGGAACATGTTTGAATAGAAGCCTGGAGTGTTCCGGTTTGCTGGTTTATTGCTTTATTGATCGAAGGAGAACCACAGATGTCTATCATTTGACCGTAGAGAGTCCGTCCGTTTTTTGTTCTTGGTCAAAGCACGGACTGGACATCAGGCACTGGCATCACGATCAAACCTTGTTAGCTTTGGTATAATGAACGGTTTGCCAGGATATTTCAAAGATTGATTCTTTGACATAAACTCTGCTCTCGGCAGCAATCGCAGACACTCTCAGGAGACAATAAATTGGTCCCTCTCAGCTGAAAGCCCATGGATCTCACTGCACCTTCTTGCTGAGGTAGCTGCCAATAGAAAAACGCCTTTAGAGTCAGATGCTTTAGACTAGCTGAACCAAAAGGTTCGAAAGGGTGCTTGGCCGGTACATTAAGCACCAATGATAGACTCCAGGCTGGAATGACTACCGTTGTCTCGGTCGGAGATTGCTCATTCCCTTCACCATCACATTCAACTGGGCCACCTCTGGACTATCCCTGCTGGCTAAACAAGGGGTAACTGATGCCAAAGCTGACTTGTATCCAGCAATGCTGACAGGAGCCAGTCCTGTAAAGAACAACTTACAGAGAAAGTCTGCTATTTGCTGAATAGTAGATTGAAAAGGATCAATACCCTTTCCTTCACACCATTCTGCAAATTTGTTAATCTTGTGGTTATATGACCTGAAGGTTGACCTCCTCGCGTCTTCCGACGTGGAACGTTGTTTGATAACATCCATGCAGTCAATTTGAACATTTTGGGCCGCTTGTGTAGGAAGCGGCCCTTGGCCTGGGAGATTACATGTTCGGAATTTCGGGCAGCTGCACTGGATTGTCCACCAGCAGATCCAGGAGATCCGTGAACCACGCACTGCTGAGCCAAAATGGCGCTATTAGCAGGACCAAGCACAGCTCCTCCCTGATCGTCACCAAAACCTTCAGTAGAAGAATGGTGGGTGGATACGCGTAAGTATGCATCCCTCTCATCAACTTATCACCAGAGCGTCTGTATTGACGGCATTTGGATCTGGAATCAGCGAGACATGTCATGATTTGAGCATTTTCCTTTGTGGCGAACAAGTCCACATTTGGTTTGCCCAAATGCTCGAAGACCCTTTGTAGAACTGGAGGGTTGAGAGACAATTCTGTTGGCAGAATTCTCTGTCTGTGAGACAAAGCATCAGCCAGAATGTGAGCTGCTTTCGAAAACAACTGAGTAATTCCTGCACCATTGAATCAAGTGCCACACCTTCATACACAGTGTAGGTGACCTGGTCCCGCCGTGGCGATTTATGTATGATACTACTGTCAAATTGTCCGACCGTATCAATATCACCTTACCCCTGACTTCTGGAAGAAACATTTCCAATGCCAGTTCCATTGCTATCATTTCCACCAGATTGATATGCAGCTGACTCTCTTGGAGAGTCCATGTGCCCGAAACCTGGTTTTCTTCCCGGCATGCCCCCAACCCCACCAGTGATGCATCCGTGTACACGGACAGCTGGAGGTGGGGTAGGTGAAGTGAAACTCCTACTAGGAGATTCTGACGCTCCTTCCACCATACAAGATGCGACATTATTGGCTCCAAAACTGGTACCAGCTTTGACAGGGGTTCTGTTCTCTGCTTCCATAGACATCAGATACAACTGGATAGGTCTTCGCATTAGAGCAGCGTACGGGATTACCTCCTCCATGGAGACCATGCCCAGCATCTGAAGAAACCTCCTTGCCTGAATGTGGTTTCCCAAGCGAAAACTCTTGAGGATGGCTAACAGAGCCAGCACCCTGGGCTCTGAAGAGTAAACCCTGCCTTCCTCGACATTGAATCGCATCCCCAAATAAACGAAGTGTTGAGTGGGCGTTAACTCAGATTTCTCCCTGTTGACTATCCAGCCTAGATTTGAAAGCAATTTCAGATTCAGAGCAGTGTCTACTCGTAACCTGGCTGGCGTGTCCACCTTGATAAGCCAATCGTCTGTGTAGGTGTGAAGCGCCACGTTCTCTCTTCTGAGAAATGCTGCTACAGCTTGGACCACTCTGGTGAAAACCCTTGGGGCTGTCGACAGACCGAATGGGAGAACTACAAACTCCCATACCTGATTCTGATTGTGAATCTCAGAAACCTGTGACAACCCCTGTTCATTGGAATGTGGAAATATGCATCTTTCAGCTCGATTGACACACCACATTCCTTTCCTCAATCCTCCCATTACCGATCTCGGAGTTTCCATCTAAAACCGAGGCGTATGGATAAACCAATTCAATGGCCTGAGATTGAGTACAGGTCTCCACAACCACACCCCCCCCCCCCCATTGCTCTTGGGGACAAGGAACATATTTGAATAGAAGCCTGGAATGCCCTGGTTTGCTGGTTTTATTACTCCCTTCAGAAGCAAACCTGACACATCATTTTGAATGGCTTCTAATCTTGTCTCCCTTGGAACAGGAGTCCAGACAGGTGCCAAAGACAGATTTTGTGGCGGGAAATCCCACCACTATGGCATGTACCCCTGGGATATCCATCCCAGGACCAGACTGCCTGACGTCACACCTCACCAAGCCACGATGAAATGCATGAGCCTTCTACCCACTATAGGTGCATTGATGCCTAATGCGGGTGTCTGGCTTGCGATCCGCTCTCCCACCCGCCCACCCCGCCTCTTAACAAGAGAGAACCATTTTGGTCTTGGCTTGACTGGTCTAACTGGCACAACTGTTCCTGTTGCACAGGCGCTGTCCAGGCGGATACGAAGGGAGCTACCATACCCTCAGATATGATCATCTCCCTTCTGTCCACCCTTGGAGGACTTACCTTTGCCCTTCCCGCCTCTTGGATGATCAGGGCCACTACTAGGGTGGGCAGGAGCCACCACAACCTTCCTCGCCTTCTTAGCCACAGGCGGCTGAGAAGGCCCAGCAAGAGCAGAAGGAGCTGGCTTGGCTTTCGCCTTGATCTTATGCTTCTTCTGCTTCTTGGAGGCTAGTTGACCAGTTAGCGGTTTCGCAACAGCCCGCCCCCCCCCCCCCCCCCCCCCCCCCCACCCAGCTGAAGGCTAACCGACTGTGCGCAATGTTAGCCATGTCCTCTAGGATGGCCCGCACTTGGCCACCAAAGATGCTAAGACCGTTCAGGGCGTTCCAAGCAAATGCTCCCTGACAGCCGTAGCCGGACACATATGGTCAAGGACCATCTGCCTCCTGGAATTTGCTACATGTGCCTGTACCCTGGCCGACGCGTCCATTGACAGCATAAGGCTGTCGTTACCGCAAGAAAGCGCACCAGGTGGCACAGGGTGGCCTGCCCCAGCTTCAGCCCACACCAACTGAAGCAAGCAATAGGAGTGATTGACAGCATTCATTGCTGCTCACACTCCCTCATCGCAAAGGGACAGGACTTCCTCATTGTGTGCTTGGAACTTGTCCACAAGTGCCTGAGCGGGACCACCCGCCCCAGCACTCTGGACACCACGAACCCAACGGTCATCCTCAGTGACCGTTGGTACCACACCATACCGCTGGTACTCCCCCTGGTGATACGGCACCTTGTCTGCACCTCCCTAGAGGCCGCAGGGAGCTGGCTCTTGACCAAAAGTTGCTTGCCATAAATAGCCAATGGACTGAAACCGAGGCACGGGCAAGAGCCCTGTCCGAATCGATGCAACCAATGGATGGGGCATGTCTTCCTCGGTCGTGGCCGAGACCACGGACGGGTCCACCCTGGCTAGTCAAGCCAGAGCATCGGACCAGTCTGCCTCCGAGGAAGACACCCCCATGAACACATCACCCGTTGATGTGCTCATGGGTCTACCAGCAGCGGCCTCCCGGCAAGGAGCCACTGCTGGAAAGCCAGCAACACTGGTACCGCATGGTTCCGCAGCCACCCCATGAAACAAACTGTTCAATGGAGTAGGCCCGCACTGAAAACCATGCGAACCCGTAGTGGTTATGGAACCGTGGCCATACACGGGCGCCAAAGGCAACCCGTGTGTGGCCGCTGGACCAGAAGATAGGTGAGTACCACGCCTGGCCAGCCACACCCGTCACCGTGTCGGTTGGTCGCAAACCAACCAGCACTGGACGGGTGCCCGGTACCGGTGTGGTCTCAAACACGGACGGAGCGGCTGCCATGGCTTTAGCCAAGCCAGACAGATTGAGGGAGGTTCCGTCCTGGATGGAATCGACTTCCATGCGCTCCACCCGCGGTATCTCAGGCCGCAACAACCTCTCCTCTTCGGCCTCCTGATCCTCAGACCCCGAAGAGTCGTCACTGGATGAGGAAACACTGGAGCCATGCTGGAAAACGGCTCCCATGCCCGACGGGTCGGCTACCGCTACTGGACCACCCAGAGGTGGCCGCAGAGAAGCAGCACCCGCCAGGCCGGAGCCCGACGGGACCGCCAGGGAGCCATACGAGATGGCCCCCTCCCCTCGATAACCAGTCAAGAACCCTGTCCAAGGACAGGGTCCGTAACGGATACAGAGACTGCCCTACACTCTTCGGTATCAGAGACGACAGCAGCGTGGGCAGGATGCTATGCAAGAAGCCTTCTTGCATAGCGGGCCCAAACCATGCCTGGGGTGCCATCTCCGAACCCTCCAACTGCAGACAAGGAGCGCCCCCAGGGGCTGAAATGGACACTCCTTGATTTCTTTTCGAACCGCCTGACCATGCGTCAGACCCAGCCAAGTCCATTTGGGCAAGGAACTTGACTAAAAACTCGACGGGCCACACTGAACAGACATTACACCTATTATCAACGTTACATAATGAACACCGAAAACAGACATGGTCCTTAAATGCGACCGTGACAAATTTGTGACACTCAGGACATGATGGCGGGGTAGGCTTGGCCTGAAAACAAGCACAAAACCTAAAATAAGCAAGCTGTACGAAACAGGAATGGAAGGCAGACAAATAATTTTCAAATATTTTGACAACACATGTAAATTAAAAGTAACCCCTCTGGCAACCCACACCCGCAACGTTACAACCAAGAGCGCGTAAGCTGGCAACAAGAACGAGAGCGGGCCAATAATACACCCATAAATTGATCCTGCAGGATGTATAAACACGGAACCAGGAACCATATCGGAAGCATTCGCAGTATATTTAAGAATTAATTTCAAAATTATACTACTCAAACGAAAGCCAAACGATACGTGAAGGAACAACAAAATGAATTAACATTACTGCTGTAGAACATCGTAAAACTGCAGAACATACATCTTAATCAAGAATTTTGAAATCATCGATCAATGCAAACAAATCGTGATCACACGCAAAACTTGACATAATTCAAAAGTTTCTGGCACATAAACGCACGCAGCACCATGAATAAGATGCACGAATTAATGAAACACTTCCTTCACCAACTAATCCGAGAAATAAAAGGGTGTGATGTCACTCGCTCGGACCATACGGTTGAACGACGTAAGCCGATTTTAGCGTTAAAAATCTGTAAGCCAATGCCTAGTTTCATATTACTGCCCGATCACCATTGGGATTTAAAGGAGGTGATCTTATCTGGCATATATCATTGTAACCACACGTCCCAGTTCTGGGGTCAGAAAATAAGACATGCAACACACACAAAATTTCAGACACATAAGTCTCCATAGCTAGATAAATAACATGAAAGAATACGACCTGAGAATCAGAGGCTCCTTCCATCGTAAATCCAGTAATTCCAGAAACGAAACAGCAAATAGGCACACAGAAAAACACAAAGAAAACTCTAAGATTTCTCCACGCAAAATAGCAATGTACCCTCTTGTTACTATGCAAACAAGAATGAGTGTCTCTGGAAGGCAGGTACCAGGGTGTTGGGAACCGGGTACCCGGTTCCACGAGCCGGTACATCTTACTAAATCTAGATTTCTAGAGCCAGCTATCAGGATAGCTGTATTATCAATGAGTAATGTAATGGTAAGTATCGATCGAAGGAGAATTTGATTTGTCCAGGTTTGAACTAATCAACGTCTCTCTAATACATTTACATGTAGACAGCGTTTCGCTACATGTAACTAAATTTGTCCCATCAGATCAAAATCCATTTGTGTTTATATAAAAAATAAACTCACAGCTACTAAAATATCTAAACTGGTTTGCAATTTATGATCAATGTCTAAAATTCATAACATGTTATATATATCTTCATGTATATATACATGTAGCTACATGTACATGTAAGTGTACTTGTTTCATGTTTTTGTTTAGCTTTGAGTTGTTCTTAGCACATTTTCAGTTACATTATTTATGGCCTGCATTGTATACATGTACTCTTACATGTCTTAACCTATAACCCTTACCACACCGATGTCAGATTTTTAAATTTTCAAATTAAATTAAAAGATGAACTGGTGTACATTTTTCAACAAATTTGGTGGAAGATGGTGCTGTCGAAGACAGCAACATCGTCCACCAAAATTGTTGAAAATGTACACCAGATTCTCTGCTATTGACATGGTAAAAGATAGAATATTGACATCAGAGTGCTAAGGGTTAACACTCGTACCAACCAAAAAGGGCTCTTGAGAAATGGCCATTTCCAGACAAAGAGAAGACTAGTTTTGAAAATCTACCACTGGAATGACTGGCTTGATAATCAAGCCTAAGTCATTCCAGTGGTAAATTTTCAAAATTTGTCTTCTCTTGGTCTGCAAATGGACATTTTCTATGAGAATTCAAATTTTCTTGAACAAATATGAGTGTTAAAAGGTTAAAACCGTTCATACATGTAAGATATTGCATGGTTCATCAAAACCCAAATTTCAAGATAACTATGAGTACATGTACATGTATACAGATAAGCTGTTGAATATTTTGAAACTAATTTGACTGGGGCCAGTTGCTGTCTATGCCTATACAAAAACTTGTCACTTTCTTGGCCAGTAAAAGGTTCAACAGTGTAGAGTTTGGACATTTTGTATGATTTTCTTTATTCCCCCACTATTTTTGCAATAGTCCTGAATGGAGGTCTACCAAGTAAATACACAACGTAGAGATCACAAGCTGTAAGGGTGATGAATCCACTTTTGCCCATGCCCCGCTAAGCTCCGCCCATGCTTTGCGCATGTTGGGATCGATTGGGGGGGGGGGGGGGGGAGAACAATGGTGTTTGTTATACATGTCATTACTTTTTCAGTCAGCCAACTGTACTTTACTGATGGAATTTCATTTTAATCAGTATTAGCTCACTTGGAACAGCACTGATTGTTACATGTATGTCAAAATCCTGCTTTGCAAGATCCCACAAATTAACCATATAATATGCATGAAATCATGCTGAGAACGAATGTAAAGCATTCAGTACATGCATTTCTTAACCGTCTGACTGCCAAGTTTTTTGCAGACAACATATTTCAAGGGTTATATCTCTCGACCGGCTAAATATTTTGAAAACAATTTGACTGAAAGTTGTTGGTGGCTCAGCCACCAACAACTTTCAGTCAAATTGTTTTCAAAATATTTAGCAATTCGTGAGTTTTCACTTTTTCAAATTGCCTGGTGGCTTGCAGCAGAGAGACAGCTACATACAATACTAGTTAAAACAAAGGTACAAGTCATATTGCCATTCATTTTAGCATGTACATGTACCTTTGTATATACATGTATATTGAAAAATCACTCCTCAGAGATTATTGTAACGCATAATGTATTAATTAAAGGTACATCGTACATGTATTGTGTCAGCCATTTCATACCAAAAACCTCTTTTAAAATAGGCTGTGCATGTTGGCGTACGTGTATCTCTAATCTTTGCTAGAATATTTTGAAACTAATTTGCCTGTTCCTGTCAAATTGGTTTCAAAATATTCTGACAGAGATACATGTACTGTTGCTGCAACAGTTCCTGGTCAAATTATTTTCAAAATATTCAACAGATTATTCGTTACAGGCTAAATAATTTCTCGTTTCTGGTTTATAATGGTGAAAAGTTAATGCCTAAAATACATTTGTATGATCTTACATTAAATTTTTTAGCTTTGCTCCGTACTCTGTGCTTTCCAGCGAACAGACTCTTGGTCAGCATATCAGCGTCATGATTGACAGCCCAGGTCGACACCTCAAACATATTTCTCAAACTAAAATGTCAATAATCCTTGGCGCACCTGATATCAAAGGAGGAATCTGCGGAGAAAAGAAGACGCTAGATAGTTACTTTTAAAAACCTTTAGTGTAATGGTCGATATTTGTCAAGAAAATTTAAATAGTTTGCTTAGTTGCAGGTTAAGAGAATACTATTTTTAAATTTTACCACTGGACAAATGCTGGAACGATTGGCTCAGATAACGGAAAATTCTGAATAGAAGTTCTGAAGCCTACCAGAATGTACATGTAGGATCTTTCATTCGGCATGTTTGGCTAAAATTTGCAAAACGGATTAGGAGGAGATACATTTCAACGGAATTCTGACTTTTGGTTGGAAAATTCAAGATGGCTGCTAAGAAATTGACCAATCAAACTTCACGTTAGAAGTATTGAAGCTTAAGTTGTTTAAAATCTGCAAAGCCCCCCACCCCCCAGTGGCCGGGCATGGTGGTGCTTCAGTCAGGGGTTGGGGGGGGGGGGTGAGTGTGGCATTGTTACCCATTGTATCCCTCGAGTTCCGGGTTATCGACTGGTGTGATCTGGTCAGTTAGTTGGAGGTTCTCCATGGCCAGTTCTTCCTGATGGCTCTCAGTCATCCTCCGGGCTTGCGACGCCATCCCACAGATGATCTTATGGGGCTCCCCCACAAATAATTGCTGGCCGCTGCAGCCAGCAACCTCCTTGGAAACGAGCAGGTCCGGTAAGTGGTCCGTTGGTCTCTTCCTCGCCGTCGTCGAAGAGTGTGCGTTTGAAGGCGGAAGCTGCCATTGTCGCAGTGGTGGTGTTCTCTGGAGTAATCATGAGGCGGTCCTTCTGTGTGTGACTAACTTTAACTTTTAGGGGATCCCGCGTGAGGCAGTAGTTTAAAGAGAAATGTTTCTTTTGCGGTTATGACCTCTAATGGCCACCGAAGGACGCTAATGGTTAGATTATGTGAGAACCTCGCACCTAGCTCCACCCCTGACAAATATTCCTCTCAGAGATGAAGACTGCCTTGAACGGCATCAAGAAAGGCTTGCCGGAGACCAAGGATGACTGTACCGAGTTTCCGACGCTCCAACCAACTCGTATAACTGAGAGGAAAGAGTTTAAGGAATCTCTTTCGAGTCTGAACACTTAAGCAGTCTACGTCTGAGAATGGAGAGGTCAATTCGAAAAGGATTCCGGGTGATCCGACGGTTATCTGTTTCGGTCACCAAATCGAAGGGTGATAACCGCAGAATCTAGTAATTAAGTGAGTTTAGCCAGACTGCCGGCCAAGTGGTCGAAAAGAACTAGAGGCTACGACAATAGGATCCTTCCAGCTAAATTTGGTTGAAATTGATCAAGCGATTAATGAGGAGTAGCATTTTATACGAATTCCCATTTTCCAAGATGGCCACATTCAAAATCAAGGCGTCAAAATTCTGTACGTGTTCATTCTAGGCGGGGCCATGGGAACATAGTCCCCTGTAATTTTGAAATGGCCCACCTTTGTCCCCCATACTTTTTATGGTTATTCAACTACAAAATAAGGTAACCATTTCAAATAAACTTCAGATATGACATATATGTCCCTCATAATTTTCTAATGTCCCCACATTGTGACTGGGTAGTATCCTGGGGCCCACTTTTCCAGATCCTTGAATGAACACTGTCTGTTCTGAAGTGTACCGGCCTATGGTTCTTAGAGCTAAGTTTGGTTGAAATCGCCCTAGCGGTTAATGAAGAGTAGACTTTTAAATGATTTACCAAAATGTTCAGAAAATCCAAAATACATGTACATGTAGCTGTCGGAAAAATTGACCAATCAAAAATCTGTATGCAACTTCTGACGCCTATTGTACCACCCTAGGCTCGTTTCAGCCAGTCTGGTTGAGATCGCCCAAGCAGTTGATCAGCAGACAATTTTCAGTCATTTTCGGATAATTCAAGATGCCCACAGAACAAATTGACCAATCAAAATTCTGTATACAAGCTCGGAAGCATACCACTTTAGAGATCTTCTAGCCGAGTTTTCTTGAACTGGTTCAAGGAGTTAATGACGAGTAGCCTTTTAACCAATTTCCCTAAATTTTCAGAAAATTCAAGATGGCCACCAGAAAAATTGACCAATCAAAATTATGTATACAAGTTCTGAAACCTACCAGCCTAGTATCCTTCCAGCCAAATCTGGTTCAAATTGCTCCAGCAGTTAATGAGGAGTTGCCATTTAAATGATTTCACAATTTTCGGAAAATTGAAGATAGCCGCCGGAAAAATAGACCAATCAAATTCTGTATACAAGTTCTGAAACATACCAGCGTACTATCCTCCCCGATAAGTTTTGTTGAAATTGTCCAAGCAGTTAATGGAGTAGCGTTTTAAACAATTTCCCGCCATTTTTTCTGTATACAAGTTCTAAAGCATACCACAATAGGATCATTCAAGCCAAATTAATTTGAAATCCGCCAAGCGGTTAATGAGGAGTAGTGTTTTAAAACGATTTCCTGCACTTTTTTGGAAAATTCAAGATGGCTGCCAAATAAGTTGACCAATCAAAATTCTGTAACCGCTTGGCAGATTTCAAATTAATTTGGCTTGAATGATCCTATGGTGGTATGCTTTAGAAACTGTATACAGAATTTTGATTGGTCTATTTTTTCTGTAGCCATCCTGGCGTTTCCAAAAAATGTCGGGAAATCATTTAAAATGCTACTCATTAACTGCTTGGACAATTTCAACAAGACTTAGCTGGGAGGATAGTACGCTGGTATGTTTCAGAACTTGTATACAGAATTTTGATTGGTATACAAGTTTTAAAGCATATCACCATAGGATCATTCAAGCCAAATTAATTTGAAATCCGCCAAGTGGTTAATGAGGAGTGGCGCTTTAAACGATTTCCCGCCATTTTTTTGGGAAAATTCAAGATGGGCAGCGAAAAAATTGATCAGTTAAAATTTTGTATACACGCTCTGAAGCATACCACTTTAGGCTCCTTCCTAAAGCCAGGTTTTCTTGAACTGGTTGAAGCCGTTAATGAGTCCTGAGTAGCCTTTCAACTGATTTCCTAAAATTTTCAGAAAATCCAAGATGGGCGTCTGAAAAATTGACCAATCAAAATTCTGTACACAAGTTCTGAAACATCTTCAGGGGTGCGCGTAAAGCACGCTAGTGGCTGTTGCAGTATTTTTAAGCAGCAATGTCTTCTCTGAGAGAAACGGTCACTAGACCCACAAAAAGCTGAGTGTGTGAAGGCATGCAGCTGTGCCCGGAGAGAATACATGTCATGTACATGTATGTCCACGGGGAGCGGTCTTAGCGGCATGAGTGAGTCCCGACGTTAAGGTCATTCACAGCGGGCGCGGAGAAGTGGCACTCTAATAGGAGCATAAAATGGTGAGTTGAGGAATGAGGTGAACCGGAGGTTAAGCTTTCCTTGCCCTATGATTATTCGCTAACTGAAGGAAATTTCAATTTCCCTTTCTCTGAGATTTAAGAATACTCACCATTCTATTACTTCTGATAACAAGCTATCCTGATAGCTGGCTCTAGGAATCTAGACTTAGTAAGCTTTACCAGCTCCTGGAACCAGGAACCCAGTTCCAACAAACGGGTACCCTTCTGCCCGTGAGGCTCATATTGTTTGCATAGCTACCAAACAAGAGAATACCTATGGTTTGCCTCCATGGGGCTGGGAGGCAGGGTCCGTAATAGAATGGTGAGTATTGTTAGATCTCGTAGAAAGGGAATTTGAAATTTCCTTCATTCTCCTTTGATCAATACTCACCATTCTATTACTTCTGATAACACCAGATTTAAACAGTAACCTGGTGGGAAGGGGCAAGCCATCAATTGCTTCTTTTGCCCCTGGAGAAAGATCCTAGACTTAAACTTGACACACGGAGACATAAAAGTACCATCAAGTTTAGGGACAGATTCACATTCGCATCTCCGCCGCCCACCCCCCCCCCCCCCCTCTTTTTTCTCCTAAGAAAAAGGGAGAGAACTCATGAACATGCATCTCGCCTGGAACACGAATATGCTAAGAAGGTTAACTGCTCTTTGCATATATTAGCCTGGGAATGAGCATGAATATATAATATGAATGATCATGATGTATAAACATAATACAAAAAATTCTCAAACTTGAATTACCTTATGATTATTGGATTTCAGATGTGGAGCCATCAACCAAGCACTTGTTCGACCATCTGTGACACAATTTGGTTGTAATCTACTCGCTGGACCATGTCTGTTCCTTAAATTGAGCTTTTTCAAGTACCAAAAAAGGGAGCAGATCAGTGTGGCTGTTTTTCAACCATCGTTTCAAAACAGCTAAGGCGAGTGGATTGGCGGAGTCTGACACATCCCTCATATAGTAATCCGTGAATGAGGACTCAATGTAGTGCCATTGTGCAACAGCCATGATGTCCTCTAACGGAACACCATTGTAAAGGGCAGGGTTGGTAAGTTTTGGACACTAGTGGTTTAAACCATGGTTTAAACCAGGTTTAAACCGTCCGCTCAAAATTGGTTTTGGACACCTGAAGTGTCCAAAACTGTCCAAAACCTAAAATCCTGGTCAAAAATATTTCTCCATAAGCTTAAATTATATTTTAAGTTGATTAAAACCTGTTACTACCAGTCAAATTAGTTTAAAAATATTCAGCAGGGTGTTTTCCTTATAATTGAGACTAGACTGTGATTCAGGGATTAAAACCTGGAAGCCATACAACTGAATCTACTGATAGTGCATGTATTTGTCTACACATTAAGTGCCTGTCTACCTGCTTTAAAATTGCCAACACATATATACACTGATCATAAGATCACTAAAGGGCAGTCGAGGCGGATATTCCTCTAACATCGTGTGCCCTTGCGCATTGCACCTGGTGCCCAGTCGCAATCTCATGGGTAGTTTGAATGCATCCCACCACCCAATGAGAGATAGAATCCATGGATGCGGCGCCATAAGGCTTTTTATGGCAGATCCACAGATGTCTATCATTCGACCGTAACGAGTCTGTCCATTTTTTGTACTTAGTCAAACCTAGTTAGTTTCGGTATAATGATCGGTTTGCCGGGATATTTCAGATTGATTCTTTGACATAAACTCTGCTCTTGGCAGTAGACGCAGACCCTCTCTGGAGACAATAGATCGGTCCCTCTCGGCTGAAAGCGCTTGGATCTCACTGCGCCTTCTTGCTGAGGAAGCTGGGGACAAGGAACATGTTTGAATAGAAGCCTGGAGTGTTCTGGTTTGCTGGTTTTATTGCTCCCTTCAGAAGCAAACCTGACACTTCGTTTTGAATGGCTTCTAACTTGTCTGGTTCCCAGACAGGTGCCAAAGACAGATTTTGCGTTGGAAAATCCCACCACTCCGGTATGTACCCCTGAGATAACCATCCCAAGACCAGACTGTCTGACGTTACACCTCGCCAAGCCTCGATGAAACGCATGAGCCTTCCACCCACTATAGACGCATTGACGCCTAATGCGGGTGTCTGGCTCGCGATCCGTTTCCCCCCACCCCCTCACTCTTTTGATGAGAGAGATAGAGAGAACCATTTTGGTCTTGGCGTGGCTGGTTTAACTGGCACCGCAGTTCCTGTTGCACAGACGCGGTCCAGGCGGATATGAAGGGAGCTACTGTACCCTCAGGTATGATCTGGCCCGTTCTTTCTGCCCTTTGAGGATTTACCCTTCCCCTTCCCGCCTCTCGGGCGATCAGGAGCAACATATGGTGGGTAGGAACCTCCACAACCTTCTTCGGTGGAGGCAGCTGTGAAGACCCAGCATAAGCAGAAGAAGCATTCGGCTTGGCTTTCGCCTTGCTTTTATGTTTCTTCTGCTTCTTTGAAGAAGGTTGTCCGGTTAGCGGCTTGGCTACAGCCCCTGGTGCGTGCGCCTGTCGAACTAGTTCTAGCTGTAGATTTACAGCCAACCGATTCTGCGCAATATTGGCATCCTCCAAGATGGCCCGCGCTAGACCACCAAAGATGCTAGGGCCAGTCAGGGGCATTCCAAGTAAACGCTCCCTAACGGCGGTAGCCGGACGCACATGGTAAAGGATATCGTCACTCGCGCCTGCACCCTTGCCAATGCGTCCATAGACAGCACCAAGCCATCATTAACGCATGAAAGCACCACAGGTGGCACAGGGTGGCCTGCCCCGCTTCAGCCCACACCGACTGAAGAAGGCGATAAGAATGATTCACAGCATTCATAGCTGCTCTCTCCCCCTCATCGCATAGGGCCAGAACTTCCTCATGGTGTACTTGGGACTTGTCCACAAGCGCCGGTGCAGGGCCACCCGCTCCAGCACTCTGGACTCCAAGTACCCAGCAGTCATCTTCAGTGACTGCTGGAACCACCCCATACTTGTCGTATTCCGCACAGGGAATACGACATCTCGCCCGCACCTCCCTGGAGGCCGCAGGGAGCTGGCCCTTGGTCAGGAGCTGCTTGCAATAAATAGCATCCAGTAACGATGGACTGGATCCGAACCGCATGCTAGACACCCGTTCTAATCGATGCAACCGACGGATGGGGTGTATTCTCCTCAGCCGTGGCCGAAACCACAGATGGGTCCACCCTGGCTATCCAAGCCAGGGCCACGAACCAGTCTGTCTCCGAAGAGGACACCCCCGTGAATACGTCACCCATTGCCCTATCCACGGTTCTACCAGAAACGGCCTCCTGGCAAGGAGCCACTGCTGGTAAGCCAGAAACACCGGTACCGTACAGTTCCGCCGCCACCCCATGGAGTATGCTCGTATGGAAAACCGTGCAGGCCCGTAGTGGTTATGGAACCGTGGCCAAACACGGGCGCCAATGGTACCCCATGAGTGACCGCTGGACCAGGCGAGATAGGTATGTATCCAGCCTGGCCAGCAACACTCGTCACCGTGCCGGTTGGTGGCAAACCAACCAGTGCTGGACGGTTGCCCGGTACCGGTGTGGCCTCAACCACCGGTGGAGCGGCTGTCTTGGCGTGTGCCAAACCAGACAGATGGAGGATAGTTCCGTCCAGGACAGAATCCACCTCCATGCTCTCCACCCGTGGCATCTCAGGCCGTGGCAATCTCTCCTCCTCGGCCTCCTCAACTTCAGACCCCGAAGAATCGTCACTAGATGAGGAGTCACTGGAGCCGTTCTGGCGAATGGCTCCCATGCCTGATGGACCGGCCACCACTACTGGACCACCCAGAGGTGGCCGCAGAGAGACAGAACCCATCAGGCCAGAGGCCGACAGGACTGTTGCAAGGAGAACAACGGTAACAGACATGGTCTTTATATATGACTTTGACGAACTTGTGGCACTCTGGGCAAGATAGCGGGGTACGCTTGGCCTATAAAATAAGCACAAAACCTAAAATAAGCAAGCAGAATGAAACAATAATGGAAGGCAGACAAATTATTTTCGAATATTTTGACCATAAATAAATTGTAACCCTCCAGCACCCCCTCCCGCAACGAAACAGCAAAGATCGATAGATTGTGACGACAAGAACGATGCGGACATGAATACACCAATATACTGATCCTGAAGGATGTATAAACGGAACCAGGAACCATATCGTATGGCTTTCACGGTATATTTAACAATAAATGTTAAATTATACTCTCAAACGAATGCCGAAACGATATGTGAAGAAAACAAGAAAATTAAACAAACTGCTGTAAAACACGGTAAAACCGCAGACCACACATCTTAATCAAAAATTTTGAAACCACCGATCATTGCAAACAGATCGCGATAACACGAAAAACTTGAAATTCCAAAGTTTTCTGGTCCAAATAAAGTACGCAGCACCCAGAACAAGATGCGTGAATTAATGAAACATTTTCTTCACATAAAAATCTGAGATAAATCCGGGTGTGACGTCACCCGCTCGGATAATACGGAGAACGACGTCAGCCGATTTTCATGTTAAGAACACTGCATAGTCAACACCTCATTTGATATCTGCCAACCACCTGTTGTGATTTTAAAGGAAGGCGACCAATCTGGCATATTTCGTTGTTAACACTCGTCCCAGATTCCGGTTCAGAAATTGGAACATGCGACACATACAAAATTTTATAGACCTAAGTCTTTTAACTATGGAATAACATGGACATATACAACCTGGCTTTCAACGGCTCCTTCCATGGTAATCCAATAATCCTTGTAAGCAAAAAAACAGCTACCACAGCACAGAAAGACTTAGAAAACTTTAAATTAACTAAGATATTTCCAAATGCAATTAGAAAGCATGTGTGCTCTTGTTGCTGTGCAAACAAGAATGAGCCTCACTGGCAGAAGGGTACCCGTGATTGTTAATTTTGTATGTATTTAGCGCTGTAATAAGAAATCTAAGGCCTTGTACCATGCCTTTTGCACTCGGATGGAATATGCATTCATATATTTACTCGCAGGCATGCATTAATTCACTTTTTTGCAGCTTATGTCTGATTAAACATAATTTGACAAGTCTAGCGGACAATATTTCTCTATGTCATTGCTAGTATGAACCCTGTTGTTTGTATTTCCCTCCACCGCGATGCGTCGCTACAAATTTTATAATGTCAATGGCCTGGTGAAACTAAATGGTCTAGGCCACAGTAATAGATGCAACAATGCTAGCGGGTATCACTGACAATGGGGGATAAGCATGGTTGTGAATATTGTGGACCGGCTTGACAAGCATGCCCTCCAAGCATGATGAAAAATTAACTTGAAATCTACTATATATACATGGGCATACGTATTTAGGACATTTCGACATGTTCAGTTTCGCACATCCGGGCATTTTAAGATCGGCTGCTATTAAAGTGGGGGCAAACTTACTACATGCTAAAGAGGAATGCCCATAGCAATGCATTGTTTACAATGTCCATGAACCTCAAACCATAAAATCCTGTATCTGAGAATCTGTAGAAACACTGCCTACTACATTATCAGATACATGTAACATTAAATTATGAGTGAATTTTGCAAGATGGCAAAGAAACTGTAATGAAGGAAATTTCAATTTCCCTTTCTCCGAGATCTAACAATACTCACCATTCTATTACTTCTGATATACAGCTGGCCCTGACAGCTGGCTCCAGGACTATAGACTTAGAAAGCTTTACCGACTCCTTGGAACCGGGTACTCGGCTCCCAACTGCCTAGTACCCGTCTACCATGAAGCTCATATTGTTTGCATAGCCACCAAACAAGCGAAACTCATGGCTTGCCTCCGTGGGCCTGGGAGGCTGGGTCCGTAATAGAATGGTGAGTATTGTTAGATCTCGGAGAAAGGGAAATTGAAATTTCCTTCATTCTCCTTCGATCAATACTCACCATTCTATTACTTCTGATACACACCAGATTTGGTCAGTAACCTGGTGGGAAGGGGCAAGCCATAACTGCTACTTTTGCCCCTTGGAGAAAGAGCTAGACTTAAACTTGACTAATGGAGACCTAAAAGGACCATCAAGTTAACGGAACCGAACCACATTCGCATCACTGCACCCCCCCCCCCCCCCACCCTTTTTTCTCCTAAGAAAAGGGAGAGAACTCACGAACATGTATCTCGCCTGAAAACACAAATATGCCAAGAGGGTTAACTGCTCTTTGCATATATTAGCCTGGGAATGAGCATAAATATATAAGATGAATGATCATGATATATAGACATAATACAAAACACTCTCAATCCTGAATTACCTCATGATATTTGGATTTCAGACCTGGAGCCTCCAACCATTCACTTGTCCGGCCATCAGTGACACAATCTGGTTGATATCCTCTCGCTCAACCATGTCTGCTTCTTAATTCTTTCTTACAAATGCCAAAAAAGGAAGAAGAGCAGTGTGGTCATATAGCTATCGTCTCAAAACAGCTAAAGCGAGTGGAATGGCGAAGTCTGACACATCCCTCATATAGTAATCCGTGAAAGAGGACTCACAGTGCCATTGTGCAACAGCCATGATGTCCTTAAACGGAACACCATTGTAAAAGGGCGAAGAGGCGGCTATTCCTCTAACATTGTGCCCTTGCGCATTGCACTTGGTGCCCAGTTGTAATCTCACGGGTAGTCTGAATGCATTCGACTACCCAACGAGAGATAGAATCCACGGATGCGGCGCCATATGGCTCCTTATGGCAGATCCACAGATGTCTATCATTCGACCGTAACGAGTCTGTCCGTTTTGTACTTAGTCAAAGCACGGACTGGGCACCAGACACTGGCATCACAATCAAACCTACTTAGTTTCGGTATAACGATCGGTTTGCCGGGATATCTCAGATGAATCTTTGACATAAACTCTGCTCTTGGCAGTAGACGCAGACCCTCTTGGAGACAATAAATCGGTCCCTCTCTGCTGAAAGTGCATGGATCACACTGCGCCTTCTAGCTGAGGAAGCTGCCAATAGAAAGACCGCCTTTGGAGTCAAATGCTTTAGACTAGCCAAACGCAACGGTTCGAAAGGGTGCTTGGCCAGTACATTAAGCACTAAAGATAGACTCCAGGCTGGAATGACTACCGGTTGTCTCGGTCAGAGATTGCTCATTCCCTTCACCATCACACTCAACTGGGCCACCTCTGGACTATCCCTGTTGGCTAGGCAAGGGATAACTGATGCCAAAGCTGACTTGTATCCAGCAATTGTGACAGGAGCTAGTCCTGAAAAGAACAGCTCACAGAGAAAGTCTGCTATTTGCTGAATAGTGGAATGAAAGGTAACAATACCCTTTTCCTCACACCAGTCTGCAAATCCGTTAACCTTGTTGTTATATGACTTGAAGGTTGACCTCCCTCTCGCAGCTGCGATGAAATCTGCAGCATGTCGAGAAAAGCCCTCCGACGTGGAACGTTGTTTGACAACAACCACGCAGTCAATAACATTTCGGGACGCTCGTGTAGGAAGCGTCCCTTGGCCTGGGAGATTTTCGGAATCTCGGTTAACTGCACTGGATTTTCCACCCGCAGACCTCGAAGATCTGTGAACCACGCCCTGCTGGGCCAAATGGCGCTATAGCAGGACCAGGCACGGTTCCTCCCTGATCTTCACCAATATCTTCGGTAGAAGAATGGTGGGTGGGTACGCGTAAGCGTGCATCCCTCACCAGCTTAACGCCAGAGCATCTGTATCGACGGCATTAGGATCTGTAATCGGCGAGACATAAGTCATGATTTGAGCATTTTCCCTTGTGGCGAACAAGTCCACGTTGGGTTTGCCCCAATGCTCGAAGATCCTGTGAAGAACTGGAGGGTTGAGAGACCATTCTGTTGGCAGAATTCTCTGTCTGCGAGACAAAGCATCCGCCAGAATGTGCGTGACTCCATGGTTTATTAGAGTGCGCCGTGCGGCCTGGAATCTCCGTCTTCAGCACTCGAGGTTTCTGTCAGGGTTACCTCACCCATACCTCCTTTAGTCGCCTCGTACGACACGCAGAGGATACGGAAGGTGTATTCTAAGCCCCACCTACAGGGCAAGGACCACTCTGGTGAAAACCCCTTGGAGCTGTCGACAGGCCGAATGGGAGGATTTAAACTCCCATACTAGATTCTGAAACGCAACTCTCAGAAACCTGTGACAACTCCCGTTCATAGGAATGTGGGAACATGCATCTCTCAGATCGATCGATACACACCACACCCCCTTCCTCAATCCTGCCATTACCGACCACAGAGTTTCCATCTGAAACCGAGGCGTATGGATAAACCAATTCAATGGCCTGAGACTGAGTACGGGTCTCCATCCCCCTGTGCTCTTGGGGACAAGGAACATGTTTGAATAGAAGCCTGGAGTGTTCCGGTTTGCTGGTTTATTGCTCCCTTCAGAAGCAAACCTGACACTTCGTTTTTAATAGCTTCTAACTTGTCTGGTCCCGTTGAACGGGTGTCCAGACAGCTGCCAAAGACAGATTCTGTGGTGGAAAGTCCCACCACTCTGGTATGTACCCCTGGGATAACCATCCCAGGACCAGACTGTCTGACGTCACACCTCTCCAAACCTCGACGAAAACGCATGAGCCTTCCACCCACTATAGATGCCTCAACGCCTAATGGGGGGTGTCTGGCTCGCGTATCCGCTAACCCCCCCCCACCCCCCACCCCTTTCTCTTGCCGAGAGAGAGAGAGAGAGAGCGAGAGAGAACCATATTGGTCTTGGCTTGGCCGGTCTAACTGGCACCGCTGTTCCTGTCGAACAGGTGCGGTCCAGGCAGATGCGAAGGGAGCCCTCATACCTTCGGGTACGATCCGCTCCCTTCTGTCCGCCTTTTGAGGACTTACCTCTCCCCTTCCCGCCCCTCGGGTGATCAGGAGCAATATTGGGGAGGGTAGAGCTGGCCGTGTCCGCCAAGATGGCCAGCGCCTGGCCACCAAAGATGCTAAGGCCTGTCAGGGGCGTCCCAAGAAGACGCTCCCTGATGGCAGTAGCTGGGCGCATATGGTCAAGGACCATCTGCCTCCTGGACATAGTCACACGCGCGCATGCACCCTTGCCAATGCGTCCATAACAGCACCAGTCCGTCATTAACGCACGAAAGTGCCACAGGTGGCACAGGGTGGCCTGCCCCCACACCGACTGAAGAAGACGATAAGAGTGGTTGACAGCACTCAGTGCTGTCCTCACACCCCCATCACACAGGGACAGGACTTCATTATGGTGTACCTGAGCTTTGTCCACCAGTGCCGGGGCGGGGCCACCCGCTCCAGCACTCTGGACACCCAGTACCCAGCGGTCATCCTCGGTGACCGACGGGACAACACCATACCTGTCGTATTCCCCCCGTGGAATACGACCCCTCGCCCGCACCTCCATGGAGGCCGCAAGAAGCTGGCCCTTGTTCATGCGTTGTTTGCTATAAATAGCATCAAGCAACACCATAAACCATGGATCCAGTCCAACAGACTGGATCATGGCTGCGGGCAAGATCCCCGTCCTAATCGATGCAACCGATGGACGGGGTACATCCTCCTCGGCCGTGGTCGAAACCACAGACGGGTCCACCCTGGCTAGCCAGAGCCTCAGACCAATCCGTCTCCGAGGAGGACACTCCCGTGAACACGTCACCCGTTGACATGTTCACGGCCCTACCAGCAACGGCCTCCCGGCTAGGAGCCATTGCTGATATGCCAGGAACTCCGGTACCGTACGGTTCCGCCGCCACCCCATGGAACACACACAGTCCATGGAGTAGGCCTGCACGGAAAACCGTGCGGACCCGTAGCAGTTGAGGAACCGTGGCCCAACACGGGGGCCAACGGCACCCCATGTCTGACCGCCGGACCAGGCGAGATAGGTGAGTACCATGCCTGGCCGGCCACACCCGTCACCGTGTTGGTTGGCGGCAAACCAACCATCACGGGACCGGTGCCCGGTACCGGAGTGGCCTCAACCACGGGCGGAGCCGCTGCCCTGGCTTGCGCCAGGCCAGACAGATGGAGGACGGTTCCGTCAGGACGGAATCGACCTCCATGCTCTCCACCCGCGGCATCACAGACCGCAGCACCCTCTCCTCCTCTTCAGATCCCGAAGAGTCGTCACTAGACAAGGACAACCGTGAAGCCGTCCTGGCGAACGGCTCCCATGCCTGACGGACCGGCCACCACTACTGGACCACCCGGAGGTGGCCGCAGAGAGACAGAACCCATCAGGCTGGAGCCCGATGGGACTGCCAGGGGGCTGTACGAAACGGCTCCCTCGGTGGCCAGTCCAGAACCCTGTCAAATATGGGGAGAGACTGCCCTACAACTTTTGGCAGCAGGGACGACACCAGCGTGGGCAGAACGCTATGCAAGACACCTTGCCTAGCCGGACCAAACCACGCCGGCGGTGCCATCTCCGCCACCTCCGGTTGCAGACGTGGAACGCCCCCACGGGCCGAAACGGAGGCTCCACGATTTACTTTCGGACCGCCTGACCCCGCGTCAGACCCTGCCAAGTCCTTCTGGCAAGGAACGTAAAGGTCTTGTGAGGACTTGCAGTCGATAACGAGTTTTAATTAATTTTATGGTCTACTACACTATTTAAACACAATAGCGTCACTTTTGGAGTGAGAAAAATATGTTAGGCAGCCCAAATAACGAGATTAAATGACGCCTCAATCTGAATCACATCACCACTCGCTGTGACGTCACACCGGGAACGGCGCTGTGAGCTGGGTCAATATTTTTCTGTCTGTAGTACAAAGGTAACATATTTTTAAACGTGCGTTTAACAGGATAGACTTCACCTACCATAACATAAATTATGTCAGGTTGAAGCTAAGTCTTCAAGAAATAAAAAATCATGATTTTTAAAAATCCATTATGATATTTACTAATTTTTAATGGTTTCAATGGATAGCTATATTCGCATAATAATCGGCCTATAACTACGGTAAACCATGGGCAGTGCTGAAAATCGACAATATTTCAATGCATGTGACAAATACTCTGTAGTCTAGTAGGCCTAATTGTGGATCTATTACCATTCTTGAAAGGACTGAGTGTACTATGTACTGTCTGGGATGGATGGATGTGAGCGTGATGATCGAGGTTGGTGGGAGAGGTTGACGATGGCTATAATTGTACTATTATTCATATCTAAATGTATAGGCTACAGAGTGCATGCAGTTACAACTTTTTCTGAAGATTACGAATCTACAATAAGTGTGTCAGCGTGTCCTATGTGAAATTTCCCGTGATTACTGATTAGAATGTAATTGTTTACCTATAAGCTTTTGGCAAGGTGTTTGTATAATAGTAATAATGTAGAGGCATGTACGGGTCAACACGTACGTTGGTGTGTGTGTGTGGGGGGGGGGGGGGGTCACGCATGTGACAACCATATGAACTATATCGTTTTCAAACCAACTTCTTCCATGTATGGAAGTAGCATACACTCATATTTCAATGTTATGAAAAAGCAAAACTGTAGCGGATGAACAAATTTCAAATAGGTAGGTGAACTGACAGATGTTCAGAGGTCGCTAGCGTATCATCTTTACTTACAGTGCAGCTCATAAATAAGTTTAAATGCTTCCAAAGCAAAAACACAAATATGGTAGTTAGAACCATATGAACATGATACAAGAAACATTATGTAGAATATTTTGAACACAATTTGGGTTGACATCCAACCCAATTATGTTCAAAACATTCAACAGTATATGTTATTTAAGTTGTACTATAAGCGTGAGGACGGCAGTGAAAGCCTCACTACGCACCTCGACCGCTGCCTAAATTGTAAACAAACTGTGTAGTGTCAATAATATGTCAATGTAGACTATACGCAAATAGATTAGTTTTGATTAGATTTATATTTACCCAACATTTTAGTTAACTTTAAACACATAGCTGGAGTAACTGCTATAGTGCAATCATAAATTTATTCATAAGCCTACACAATGGTAAATTGCGATCGTACGTGCACTGTTGTGTACATCATACATCGACATGCATGCCTATCATATATGCAAAATCTCTGCAGTCAATCCAGAAAGATAACATATATATGCATTTGTAGAATTGTATTCCAAGAAGTGTGTGGGTGGGTTTGATTAAATATAGCCTAATTCACGTACACGAACTCCGATGTTACTGTCACCTCTAATAGGCCCATACGTTAGAATTGTGATGTCAGGCACCGTGACCATGAGGTCTGTTCTTTAAATTTTAATCAACAAAAATATCATCAACTTCGATATTATTGAACCTTTGTGCATCTCGAACAATGTAGTGTCCCTGTGTGAACAATGAATTGTCAAAGAATAGGTGCATTGGTGCCTAATACGCGCAGCAGTAGAGAGCTTAGCTTTGCTCCCGAGATAATAATCTAGACTAATAGGAATTGGTGTCATCCCGGTGTGACGTCACAACTCTAGCGCGATAGCTAAAAACGTTTGGTTGTCAAGGTGGTTGCTATATGCTTATCTCAGCTTTGGCTGGGCCGATTACAAAAATTTAAAAAGCATTTTGTTCTTCTAGTAAAGGAGAATCTGTATTATGATTGTCAAGTTAATCAGCGCGATCGGGTATCTAGTCCTCATAACATCTTTAAGCATCATATCGACCGACCACACAGCGCAAACGTTACACCTACTGTCAAGACCACACTTAGTACAGTAGAAACAGACATGGTCCTTGCATAGAACCTGTACGATATGTGGCACTCGCCACATGATGGCGGGGATGGCTTGACCTATAAAAAGCCAAACCTACAATAAGCCAGCTGAACGAAACAAAAATGGAAGGCAGACAATTAATTTTCAAATATTTTGACCATAAACTAACTGTCACCCTCCCGCACCCCACCCCGCAACATTACAGCATAGATCGTATTGATTATGACGACAAGAACGAAGCGGGCAATAATACACCCATACACTGATCCTCAAGGATGTATAACGGAACCAGGAATCATATCGCATAGCATTCGGGGTATATTTACTAATAAATATAAATTATACTCCTAATGAAGGCCAAAACGATATGTAAAGAAACAACAAAATGTAAAAAACCGCTGTAGCACACGGTAAAACCGCAGACCACACATCTAAATCAAGAATTTTGAAACCACTGATCATTGCAAACAGATCGTGATAACACGCAAAACTTGAAAATTCCAAAGTTTTTCTGGTACCAATTAAAGTACGCAGCAGCGCCCAGAATCAGATGCGCTAATTAATGAAACATTTTCTTCACATAAACATCCGAGAAACACGGGTGTGACGACACCCGCTCGGATGTTACGGAGAACGACGTCAGCCGATAATCGTGTTAAAACACCAATAAGCCAACACCTAATTTCGATCTGCCGATCGCCTGTTGGGGATTTAAAGGAAGACGATCATCTGGCATATTTCGTTGTTAACACACGTCCCAGATTCTTTGGGGTTAGAAATTGGAACATGCGACAGCAGGGTCTGAAATAAGGAGAGTCAATTTGATCTGACAAAAAAGCGGAAGTTGAAAATTTTTAAATCTAGATGCTCTCAGAGGCCATCTCCTGCATTTCTAGAGAAAAATATAGGTTTTCGGTTGGCTGTGAAATTGTTCTATTTTTACCCATTTTGTCCTGAAAAAGTCAAATAGACTAAGACATTTTCAGGAGAAAATGCATAAAGATAGAACAATTTCATAGTCAACTGTAGGACCCAGAAAATGAGGACTTAACCACTTATACTCGGTCCTCCATTTGCCCCTTTGGGCACTTTTCGCTCAGATGCCATTTTAGCAACACATCAACTGCTGTCACAGTCATGTACAATTAAATGTAAAAAAATTTTCACTTTAGAACACATTAGTCAAAGAACTTGCAGGTCAAGAGATTATTTTTTAGATTTTCCATTGAAATGGCTTATTCAGTAACTGAGACAGTCATTCCCGTGGTAAATTTTCAAAAATAATCTCTTGACCTGCAAATGGCCATTAACTATTTTTAATTGAAATTTTTAGGCAAATTTGACCATTAAATGGTTAATTGTAGAACGCGAATATAATGGTAACGCGCGTGTTGTCAAGTGTCTTCTACAGTGCGATTATTTATGAACTTGCTTTCTTCACTTCTATTGTGAGAAAACTCGCCCGCTATTTCATTGGTTTTCTATATACAGCTACCAAGGAAATCGCGAGGAAGAATTAGCTTCTTCACTATCGAAGGCGTGAAAGAACGCGTCTCAAACTTCTGTGAAAATCTCTCACGTAATGTCATTGGATTTTCTAGATATAATTATGTCCAACAACCAATGAAATTGTGAGACCAAATTCTCTTCTCATGACAGAAGGTGTGTAAGAACACATCACTAACTCGTGCGCAGTGGCCGATTTTGTGGATCCGCCATTGCTAATTTTGCATCGACTCGATCATTTCAGACTAGCGAAATGACAAGATTTTGAGTGGTATCATTTATCAGATGTTCTATGCAATTTTATCTGTCATTTATTCGCCGTATGACTTAATTTTCAAGTCACTCACGGTCTATATCCCTCATTAGAAATCAGAAAATTCGCCAGTATAAAAGGTTTACACTATTCCCGGGACAATTAGCTATTGTAAGACCACCCTCTAGGATGAATTTGCCGGTATGACGCGTTTTGACAGATCACGAATACTGGTAACTAAGGTGAATATCGTTTTCACTTAGAAATGTGCAAATGACGCACAAACGCGCGCTCAATCGATCTATCGTATTTGAGTGCGATACCAACATTGTTCACTTGTTTCCAAAATTTTCAAATTTTCCCCAAAATTCATGTTCAGTAAAAAGATTTTACCCATCCAGATTTGATCGGACATGACCGATGTCCGACCGTTATTTCATACCCTGCGACAGACAAAATTTTAGAGACCTAAGTCTTTTAACTATGGAATAACATGGACATATACGACCTGGTTATCATCGGAAGCGTCCATATTAATCCAAAATATCCTTTTGAGAACGCACAAGCTATCACAATTAATCACAGTAAAAAGACTTAGGCGTAAACAATCTTAAGACTTTCCAACTGCTAAAAGCATGTATTCTCTTGTCGCTATGCAAACAAGAATGAGCTTCATGGTAGACGGGTACTCGGCAGTTGGGAGCCGAGTACCCGGTTCCAAGGAGTCGGTAAAGCTTTCTAAGTCTATAGTCCTAGAGCCAGCTGTATATCAGAAGTAATAGAATGTGAGTATTGATCGAAGGAGAATGCAGGAAATGTCAATTTCCCTTTCTCCGAGATCTAACAATACTCACCATTCTGTTACTTCTGATATACAGCTGGCCCTGACAGCGGCTCTAGGATTATAGACTTAGAAAGCTTTACCGACTCCTGGGAACCGGGTACCCGGCTCCCCACTGCCGAGTACCCGTTTACCATAGAGCTCATATTGTTTGCATAGCCACCAAACAAGAGAAAACTATGGCTTGCCTCCGTGGGGCTGGGAGGCTGGGTCCGTAACAGAATGGTGAGTATTGTTAGATCTCGGAGAAAGGGAAATTGACATTTCCTGCATTCTCCTTCGATCAATACTCACCATTCTGTTACTTCTGATATACACCAGATTTGATCAGTAACCTGGTGGGAAGGGGCAAGCCATACATGCTAATTTTGCCCCTTGGAGAAAGATTTTAGACTTCAAACTTGACTAACGGAGACCTAAAAGGACCGTCAAGTTCACGGAACCGAATCACATTCGCGTCACAGCCCCCCCCCCCTTTTTCCTCCTAAGAAAAGGGAGAGAACTAACGAACATGTATCTCGCCTGAAACACCAATATGCCAAGAGGGTTAACTACTCCCTGCATATCGCTTGTATTAGCCTGGGAATGAGCATGAATATATAAGATGAATGAACATGATACATATACATAATACAAAAAACTCTCACTTGTTGAATTACCTTATGATAACAGGACTTCAGACGTACCGCCTACAACCATACACCGGTTCGGCCATCAGTGACACAATCTGGTTGACATCCTCTCGCTTGACCATGCCTGCTTTAGGTTCTTTTCTTACCAAAGTGAAAAAAGGGGAAAAGCAGTGTGGTCACTAACTATCGTTTCAAAACAGCTAAAGCGAGTGGATTGGCTGAGTCTGACACATCCCTCATATAGTAATCCGTAAATGAGGACTCACAGTGCCATTGTGCAACGGCCATGATGTCCTCTAACGGAACACCATTGTAAAGGGCGGTCGAGGCGGCTATTCCTCTAACATCGTGTGCCCTTACGCCCTGCACCTGGTGCCCAGTCGCCATCTCATGAGTAGTCTGAATGCATTCGACCACCCAACGAGAGATAGTATCCATGGATGCGGCGCCATAAGGCTTTTTATGGCAGATCCACAAATGTCTATCGTTCGACCGTAACGAGTCAGTCCGTTTCTTGTACTTAGTCAAAGCACGGACCGGGCACCAGACACTGGCATCACGATCAAACCTGGTTAACTTCGGTATAATGATCGGTTTGCCGGGATATCTCAAAGATTGGTTCTTTGACATAAATTCTGCTCTTGGCAGAAGACGCAGACCTTCTCCAGAAACAATAAATCGGTTCCTCTCTGCCGAAAGCGCATGGATCTCACTGCGCCTTCTAGCTGAGGAAGCTGCCAATAGAAAGACCGCCTTTAGAGTCAAATGCTTTAGACTAGCCGAACGCAACGGTTCGAATGGGTGCTTGGCCAGTACATTAAGCACTAAAGATAGACTCCAGGCTGGAATGACTACCGGTTGTCTCGGGCGGAGATTGCTCATTCCCTTCAACATCACGTTTAACTGGGCCACCTCTGGACTATCCCTGTTGGCTAGACAAGGGATAACTGATGCCAAAGCTGACTTGTATCCAGCAATTGTGACGGGAGCTAGTCCTGTAAAGAACAGCTCACAGAGAAAGTCTGCTATTTGCTGAATAGTGGATTGAAAGGTATCAATACCCTTTTCTTCACACCAGTCTGCAAATCTGTTAACCTTGTTGTTATATGACTTGAAGGTTGACCTCCTTCTCGCAGCCGCGATGAAATCAGCAGCCTGTCGAGAAAAGCCTTCCGACGTGGAACGTTGTTTGACAACATCCACGCAGTCAATTTGAACATTTCGGGACGCTCGTGTAGGAAGCGTCCCTTGGCCTGGGAGATTATGTTCGGAATCTCGGGCAACTGCACAGGATTTTCCACCAGCAGATCTAGAAGATCCGTGAACCACGCCCTGCTCGGCCAATACGGCGCTATTAGCAGGACCAGACACGGTTCCTCCCTGACCTTCACCAATACCTTCGGTAGAAGAATGGTGGGCGGATACGCGTAAGCGTGCATCCCTCTCCAGCTTATCGCCAGAGCGTCTGTATCGACGGCATTTGGATCTGGAATCGGCGAGACATATGTCATGATTTGAGCATTTTCCTTTGTGGCGAACAAGTCCACGTTGGGTTTGCCCCAATGCTCGAAGATCCGTCGTAGAACTGGAGGGTTGAGGGACCATTCTGTTGGCAGGATTCTCTGTCTGCGAGACAAAGCATCCGCCAGAATGTTCAATCGGCCAGGAATATGAGCTGCTTTCAAAACAACCGAGTAATTCCTGCACCATTGAATCAAGTGCCACACCCTGATGCACAGGGTGGGCGACCTGGTCCCTCCTTGGCGATTTATATATGATACTACTGTCGAATTGTCCGACCGTATCAATATCACCTTGCCCCTGATCATCGGAAGGAACTCTTCCAACGCCAGTTCCACTGCCATCATTTCCAACAGATTGATATGCAGCTGACTCTCCGGGAGAGTCCATGTGCCCGAGACCTGGTGTTCTCCCAGGCAGGCACCCCACCCTTCCAGCGATGCATCCGTGTAAACGGACAGCTGGGGGTGGGGTAGGTGCAGCGAAACCCCTATTAGGAGATTCTGACGCTGTTTCCACCATAGAAGATGCGATATTATCGGCTCCAAAACTGGCACCAGTTTTGACAGGGGTTCTGTTCTCTGTTTCCACAGAGACATCAGATACAACTGGATAGGTCTTCGCATTAGAGCAGCGTACGGGATAACCTGCTCCATGGAGACCATCATGCCCAGCATCTGAAGGAACCGCCTCGCCTGAATGTGGTTTCCCACTCGAAAACTCCCGAGGATGGCTAACAGAGACACCACTCTGGGCTCTGACGGGTAAACCCTGCCCTCCTCGAGGTCGAATCGCATCCCCAAATAAACGAAATGTTGAGTGGGTGTCAACTCGGATTTCTCCTCGTTGACTATCCAGCCTAGATCTGAAAGTAACTTCAGAGTCAGAGCAGTATCCACGTTCAACCTGGCTGCCGAGTCTGCCTTGAGCAGCCAGTCGTCTATGTAGGTGTGTAGCGCCACGTTCTCTTTTCTGAGAAACGCTGTCACCGCAAGGACCACTCTTGTGAAAACCCTCGGAGCTGTCGACAGGCCAAACGGGAGAACTGTAAACTCCCATACTTGATTCTGAAACGCAAATCTCAGAAACCTGTGCCAACTCCGATTGATCGGAATGTGGAAATATGCATCTTTCAGATCGATCGATACACACCACATTCCTTTCCTCAATCCCGCCATTACCGACCTCGGTGTTTCCATCTGGAACCGAGGCGTATGGATAAACCAATTTAATGGCCTGAGATTGAGTATGGGTCTCCATCCCCCCGTGCTCTTGGGGACAAGGAACATGTTTGAATAGAAGCCTGGAGTGTTCCGGTTTGCTGGTTTTATTGCTCCCTTCAGAAGCAAACCCGACACTTCCTTTTGAACGGCTTCTAACTTGTCTGGCTCCCTTGGTACGGGTGTCCAGACTGGTGCCAAAGACAGATTTTGTGGCGGAAAGTCCCACCACTCCGGCATGTAACCCTGGGATAACCATCCCAGGACCAGACTGTCTGACGTCACACCTCGCCAAGCCTCGACGAAACGCATGAGCCTTCCACCCACCATAGACGCCTCGACGTCTAACGGGGTTGTCCGGCTCGCAGTCCGCCCCCCCCCCCTTTCTTAACGAGAGAGAGTGAGAACCATTTCGTTCTAGGCACGACGGGTATAACTGGCACCGCTGTTCCTGTCGCACAGGTGCGGTCCAGGCGGATATGAAGGGAGCTTGCGTACCCTCAGGTACGCTTCGGCCCCTTCTGTCCGCCCTTTGAGGCCTTACCCTTACCCTTCCCCTTGCCCTTACCACCTCTAGGGCGGTCCGGAGCAACATTGGGGAGGGTAGGCGCCTCTACAGCCTTCCTGGGTTTCTTCGCCGGCGGCGGCTCCGAAAACCCAGCCGAAACAGACGTCGCAATAGGCCTGGCTTTCGCCTTGCCCTTATGCTTTTTCTGTTTCTTTGAAGGCTGTACTGATAGCGGCTTACCCACAGCCCCTAGTGCGTGCGCTTGCCGCACTAGCTCTAGCTGTAGATTTACCGCTAACCGATTCTGCGCAATACTGGCGGTGTCCTCTAAGATGGCCCGCGCTTGGCCACCAAAGATGCTAGGCCCTGTCAGGGGCGTCCCAAGAAGACGCTCCTTGACTGCCGTAGCCGGACGCATATGGTCAATGACCATTTGCCTCCTGGACTTCGTCACACGCGCTTGCACCCTTGCCAATGCGTCCATTGACAGCACCAAGCCGTCATTAACGCACGATAGCGCCACAGGTGGCACAGGGTGGCCTGCCCCCGCTTCAGCCCACACCGACTGAAGTAGACGATAGGAGTGATTGACAGCGCTCATGGCTGCCCTCACACCCTCATCGCATAGGGCCAGGACTTCTTCCTGGTGTACCTGGGCCTTATCCACTAGTGCCGGACCGGGACCACCCGAACCGGCACTCTGGACGCCCAGTACCCATCGGTCATCCTCCGTGACCGACGGGACTACACCATACCTGTCGTATTCACCCCGCGGAATACGGCACCTTGCCCGCACCTCCCTGGAGGCCGCAGGGAGCTGACCCTTGGTCATTAGTTGTTTACTATAAATAGCATCCAACAAATCAATGAACCGTGGATCCAGTCCCACTGACTGGATCCGGGCCGCGGGCAAAATCCCCGTCCTAATCGACGCAACCGACGGACGGGGCGCATCTTCATCGGCCGTGGCCGAAACCACAGACGGGTCAACTCTGGCTAGCCACGCCAGAGCATCAGACCAGTCTAACTCCGAAGAAGATACTCCCGCAAACACGTCACCCGTTGACATGTTTACGGGTCTGCCAGCCATGGCCTCCCGGCCAGGAGCCACGGCTGACACGCCAGGCACTCCGCTACCACATGGTTCCGCCGCCACCCCATGAAACACTCCGGTCCATGGGGTAGGTCCGCACGGAAAACCGTACGGACCCGTAACCGTCGCGGAACCATAGCCGGCCACGGGCGCCAACGGCACCCCATGTCCGGCTGCCGGACCAGGCGAGATAGGTGAGTACCACGCCTGGCCCGGCACACCGGTTCCCCTGACGGCTGGTGACAAACCAAGCCGCGCGGAACCGGTGCACGGTAACGGATTGGCCTCAGCCGCAGGCGGAGCCGCTGACCTGGCTTGCGCCAAACCAGACAAATGGAGGCCGGTTCCGTCCAGGACGGAATCAACCTCCATATTCTCCACCTGCGGCTTCACGGGCCGCAGCAACCTCTCCTCCTCGGCCTCATCGTCTTCAGACTCCGAAGAGCCGTCACTAGACGAATAAACCGTGGAGCCGTCCTGGCGGACGGCTCCCACACCTGACGGACCGGCCACCGCTACTGGACCACCCGGAGGTGGCCGCAGAGAGACAGAACCCGTCTGGCCGAAGCCAGACGGACCCGCCAGGGGGCCGTACGAGACGGCCCCCTCGGTAACCAGTCCAGAATCCTGTCCGAAGACAGGATCCGTACCAGGCATGGGGAGAAACTGCCCCCCAACCTTTGGTAGCAGGGACGACACCAGCGTGGGCAGAACGCTATGCAGAAAACCCTGCATAGCCGGACCAAACCACGCCGGCGGTGCCATCTCCGCCACCTCCAGCTGGGGACGTGGAGCACCCCCACCGGCCGAACCGGGCGCTCCACGATTTCCTCTCGGACCGCCTGACCCCGCGTCAGACCCAGCCAAGTCCTTCTGGGCAAGGAACTTAACCATCGTTTCGACGGACCACACTGCACAAACATTACACCTATGATCTATATTACACAGGGCACACCTAAAACAGACATGGTCCTTGAACATTACACGGACAAACTTATGGCAGTCGTCACATGATGGCGGGGCTGGCTTGGCCTATAAAATAAGCACAAACCTACAATAAACAAGCGGAACGAGACACGGATGGAAGGCAGACAATTAATTTTCAAATATTTTGACTCATAAATTAACCGTAACCTCCCGCACCCCACCCCGCCACGTTACAACAACGATCGCATTGATTATGACGACAAGAACGCGGCGGGCACAACACACCCATAATAGATCCTACAGGATGTGTAACGGCTCCAGGAATCATATCGCATAGCATTCAGGGTATATTTACTAATCAATATAAATTATACTCCTAACGAACGCAGCACGATATGTGAAGAAAACAACAAAATGTATAACAACTGCTGTCTCACACGGTAAAACCGCAGACCACGCATCTACTCAAGAATTTTGAAACCACCGATCATTGCAAACCGATCGTGATTGCACGTAAACTTGATCATTCTAAAGTTTCCGGTACCATTTTTAGTACGCAGCACCCAGAACAAGATGCGCGAATAATGAAAAAAATTTTCTTCACATAAACATCCGAGCGACCGGGTGTGACGTCACCCGCTCGGATTCTACGGAGAACGACGTCAGCCGATATTCGTGTTAGAAATACCGTAGCAAACACCTATTTTCATATCTGCCGATCGCCTGTTGGGGTTTAAAGAAGGCGATCGTCTGGCATATATCGTTGCTAGCACACGTCCCAGATTCTATGGGGTTAGAAATTGGAACATGCGACACAACGAAATTTAGAGACCTAAGTCTTTTAACTATGGATATAAAGAACAATACAACCTGGTTATCTTGGGCGGTATTCTCCATAGTCCTTAGTTATCCTTTCAGAACACACAAACTATCACCGATTAAAGACTTAGATTCTTTTAAAAAACACTAAAATCCTTAATGCGAAAAGCATGTATTGCACTTGTTGCTATGCAAACAAGAATGAGCTCTATGGTAAACGGGTACTCGGCAGTGGGGAGCCGGGTACCCGGTTCCCAGGAGTCGGTAAAGCTTTCTAAGTCTATAATCCTAGAGCCGCTGTCAGGGCCAGCTGTATATCAGAAGTAACAGAATGGTGAGTATTGATCGAAGGAGAATTAAGGTTTCACTGCCCATTTCTCGTAATTTGATTATGATGATGTCATCGCGATTCTATGAATACAAATTCATCCTATTTATTTAACAATAACGTGTCTGTATTCGCTTATAGCAACGCCTATTTTCATAGCGAGTGCGGTGAGCGATGGCTTCGTGAGCGTACATAGATAACATGTACGTACATGTAATGACAAAAAATCGACAAAAAATTACACAGGGAACCAGGCTAAATTACATATACCTCGGGACTGAGAAAGCGTGGTTTCCGGTCACGAGCTTTTTTGATTCCAGTTCCGGTTCATGATATAGATATAGCCTTTGTGGTTTCTTTTCATGGGCCCCCCCCCCATTGCATTATGGGATATGGGCCTTCATTATGCGTGTGTTCCCCAAGTTTTATATAGGGCAACCTACTGCGCATTTTCAATGACAAAAAATTGTGTGATATTACTACTACAAAAAAGCGTACATTGACTTCAGCAGTAAAAAGATTAAACAGTATCAAGCAGGTCAGGTAAAAGCTATTATATGTATTCCTATTTATGCACAATTATGTAATTGCAAGCATACAGTATAGTTCACTCTCTCGTATTATTTTTTAGACCCAGACACCCACCCATAGCCGTGGAAAGTCATGGTTGTCGTATGCATTTAGCGCTGTAAAATGGAATTTAAGTCCCGGTACCATTTCTTTCGCACTCAGATGGAATGTGCATTCACATATTTACTTGTAGACATGCATTAATTCCCTTTTTTGTTGCATTTGTCTTGATAAACGTGATTTGAAAATTCTAGCAGACGACATTGTTACTATGCATTTGTTTGTCTTTCCCACATTGGCGAGGAGAAACGCGATACGCCCTTACAAATTGTATAACGTCATTGGCTGGTGCAACTAAAGCCATATGTAAAAGATGCAACTAATGCCAACTATGATGGCAGGTATCGCTGACGATAGGCCTAAATATTGTTGCAAACATCGTGTACTGGATTTTCTACCCACCCATGGCTGTGGAAAGTCGTGATTGTCGTGTGCATTTAGTGCTGTACCGGTAACATGAAATTTAAGTCACGATACCATGTCTTTCACACTTGGATGGAATGTGCATTCACATATATTTACTCGCAGACATGCATTAATTCCCTTTTTTTTTGCTTATGTCTTGATAAACGTGATTTGAAAATTCTAGTGGACGATATTTCTCTATGGCATCATTGTTACTGTGAACGTGTTTGTATTTCCCACATTGGCGAAGAGAACCGTGATACGTCGCTACAAATTTTATAATGTCATTGGCTCGTGAAACTAAATGCCCTACGTAAAAGATGCAACTAATGCCAACTATGTTCGTGCGTATCACTGACAATAGGCCTAAATATTGTTGTGAAAATCGTGGACTGGATTTTCCAGAATGCCCTACAAGCGCAATAAAATTTGTTTAATTTATTTAGACAGTAAATGATGTCTGCGTTCGCTTATAGGCATTGTCTATTTTCATATTATTAATAGCGAATGCAGTGAGCGTATATAGATAACATGTACGTACGTGTAATGAAGAAAAACCAATAGAAAATGAGACAGGGAACCAGGGCTGAAACACATATACCATGCGACTGAGAAAGCTTCGTTTCCGGTCACAAGCTTTTTTTTGCTTCCGGTTTCAGCTTATGATATAGCTTTTGTGGTTTCTTCATGCAGAGGCGTGGTGGCTGAGTGGTTAGGAACTTGAGCTCGTAACTCCAGGTTCGCAAGATCGCTTCCTGGCCGGTCTGCTACGTTGTGTCCTTGAGCAAGTCACTTAACTCTGCGTTGCTCCAGTCGGTAAATAGGTACCTGTGATGGCATAGCTCTCTGTGCGCCGTATGTGGCTGCCGGGCCACTGTCAAATGAACAGGGGATCAGATGTACAGCGCTTAGAGCATGCAATCGCATGGAGTTCAGCGCAATATAAATGCACTATCATCATCATGGGCCCCTGTTGCATTATGGGATATGGTTCTTCATTATGCGTATGTTCCCCTAGTTATTTTAGGGAAACATACTGTGCATTTTCAATATCCAAAATGTGTGTGACATTGTTATCACGAAATAGCGTACATTTACTCCAGAATGTAAAATGGTTAAATCGTCTGATGCAGACCAGATACAAGCTTTATTTATTCCTATGTATGCGTCTGTAAATTCAATATGTTTGGTTGACTGTCTCGTATTATTTTTAATGCTCATGGCCGGGGAGTCAAAGTCGTTGTTGTCAATGTCGTCTGTATTTAGCGCTGATAGCAGGAAATTTAAGGCCGGGTACAACGCGATTCGCACCTGGATCGAATGTACATTCATGTATTTACTTGGAGACATGCATTAATTCCCGGTTTTTGTAGCTTTTGTCTAGATAAACGCAATCTCAAAATTCTAGCAGATGACATTGTTTGTATTTCCCCAAATAGCGAGGAGCACCACGATACGTATTAATCCTCAGTTCCAATACTACAAATATGATACTGATGGAATTTACAAGATTGTTTCTGCTCTCGAAGAAAAGGACCTTGGAATTTGGATCGATAACAAATTATCCTTTGACGAACATTTCAACAAAACTGTATCCAAGGCAAATAGTATACTAGCTGTTATTAAACGAACCTTTTCACATCTGGATCAGAATACATTCATTTTACTTTACAAAACGTTAGTAAGGCCAATATTGGAATATGGAAATTCAGTGTGGGCAACATACCTATTGAGACAGTCAAGAACCATTGAAAGAATACAACGTAGATCAACAAAATCAGTTCCAAACCTTAAGCATCTGCCTTACATGGATAGATTGAAATGCAGGAAATGTCAATTTCCCTTTCTCCGAGATCTAACAATACTCACCATTCTGTTACTTCTGATATACAGCTGGCCTTGACAGCGGCTCTAGGATTATAGACTTAGAAAGCTTTACCGACTCCTGGGAACCGGGTACTCGGCTCCCAACTGCCGAGTACCCGTTTACCATAGAGCTCATGTTGTTTGCATAGTCACCAAACAAGAGAAAACTATGGCTTGCCTCCGTGGGGCTGGGAGGCTGGGTCCGTAACAGAATGGTGAGTATTGTTAGATCCCGGAGAAAGGGAAATTGACATTTCCTGCATTCTCCTTCGATCAATACTCACCATTCTGTTACTTCTGATATACACCAGATTTGATCAGTAACCTGGTGGGAAGGGGCAAGCCATACATGCTAATTTTGCCCCTTGGAGAAAGATTTTAGACTTCAAACTTGACTAACGGAGACCTAAAAGGACCGTCAAGTTCATGGAACCGAATCACATTCGCGTCACAGCCCCCCCCCCCCTTTTTCCTCCTAAGAAAAGGGAGAGAACTAACGAACATGTATCTCGCCTGAAAACACCAATATGCCAAGAGGGTTAACTACTCCCTGCATATCGCTTGTATTAGCCTGGGAATGAGCATGAATATATAAGATGAATGAACATGATACATATACATAATACAAAAAACTCTCACTTGTTGAATTACCTTATGATAACAGGACTTCAGACGTACCGCCTACAACCATTCACCGGTTCGGCCATCAGTGACACAATCTGGTTGACATCCTCTCGCTTGACCATGCCTGCTTTAGGTTCTTTTCTTACCAAAGTGAAAAAAGGGGAAAAGCAGTGTGGTCACTAACTATCGTTTCAAAACAGCTAAAGCGAGTGGATTGGCTGAGTCTGACACATCCCTCATATAGTAATCCGTAAATGAGGACTCACAGTGCCATTGTGCAATGGCCATGATGTCCTCTAACGGAACACCATTGTAAAGGGCGGTCGAGGCGGCTATTCCTCTAACATCGTGTGCCCTTACGCCCTGCACCTGGTGCCCAGTCGCATTCTCGTGAGTAGTCTGAATGCATTCGACCACCCAACGAGAGATAGTATCCATGGATGCGGCGCCATAAGGCTTTTTATGGCAGATCCACAGATGTCTATCGTTCGACCGTAACGAGTCAGTCCGTTTCTTGTACTTAGTCAAAGCACGGACCGGGCACCAGACACTGGCATCACGATCAAACCTGGTTAACTTCGGTATAATGATCGGTTTGCCGGGATATCTCAAAGATTGGTTCTTTGACATAAATTCTGCTCTTGGCAGAAGACGCAGACCCTCTCCAGAAACAATAAATCGGTTCCTCTCTGCCGAAAGCGCATGGATCTCACTGCGCCTTCTAGCTGAGGAAGCTGCCAATAGAAAGACCGCCTTTAGAGTCAAATGCTTTAGACTAGCCGAACGCAACGGTTCGAAAGGGTGCTTGGCCAGTACATTAAGCACTAAAGATAGACTCCAGGCTGGAATGACTACCGGTTGTCTCGGGCGGAGATTGCTCATTCCCTTCAACATCACGTTTAACTGGGCCACCTCTGGACTATCCCTGTTGGCTAGACAAGGGATAACTGATGCCAAAGCTGACTTGTATCCAGCAATTGTGACGGGAGCTAGTCCTGTAAAGAACAGCTCACAGAGAAAGTCTGCTATTTGCTGAATAGTGGATTGAAAGGTATCAATACCCTTTTCTTCACACCAGTCTGCAAATCTGTTAACCTTGTTATTATATGACTTGAAGGTTGACCTCCTTCTCGCAGCCGCGATGAAATCAGCAGCCTGTCGAGAAAAGCCTTCCGACGTGGAACGTTGTTTGACAACATCCACGCAGTCAATTTGAACATTTCGGTACGCTCGTGTAGGAAGCGTCCCTTGGCCTGCGAGATTATGTTCGGAATCTCGGGCAACTGCACAGGATTTTCCACCAGCAGATCTAGAAGATCCGTGAACCACGCCCTGCTCGCCCAATACGGCGCTATTAGCAGGACCAGACACAGCTCCTCCCTGACCTTCACCAATACCTTCGGTAGAAGAATGGTGGGTGGGTACGCGTACGCGTGCATCCCTCTCCAGCTTATCGCCAGAGCGTCTGTATCGACGGCATTTGGATCTGGAATCGGCGAGACATATGTCATGATTTGAGCATTTTCCTTTGTGGCGAACAAGTCCACGTTGGGTTTGCCCCAATGCTCGAAGATCCGTCGTAGAACTGGAGGGTTGAGGGACCATTCTGTTGGCAAGATTCTCTGTCTGCGAGACAAAGCATCCGCCAGAATGTTCAATCGGCCAGGAATATGAGCTGCTTTCAAAACAACCGAGTAATTCCTGCACCATTGAATCAAGTGCCACACCCTGATGCACAGGGTGGGCGACCTGGTCCCTCCTTGGCGATTTATATATGATACTACTGTCGAATTGTCCGACCGTATCAATATCACCTTGCCCCTGATCATCGGAAGGAACTCTTCCAACGCCAGTTCCACTGCCATCATTTCCAACAGATTGATATGCAGCTGACTCTCCGGGAGAGTCCATGTGCCCGAGACCTGGTGTTCTCCCAGGCAGGCACCCCACCCCTCCAGCGATGCATCCGTGTAAACGGACAGCTGGGGGTGGGGTAGGTGCAGCGAAACCCCTATTAGGAGATTCTGACGCTGTTTCCACCATAGAAGATGCGATATTATCGGCTCCAAAACTGGCACCAGTTTTGACAGGGGTTCTGTTCTCTGTTTCCACAGAGACATCAGATACAACTGGATAGGTCTTCGCATTAGAGCAGCGTACGGGATAACCTGCTCCATGGAGACCATCATCTGAAGGAACCGCCTCGCCTGAATGTGGTTTCCCACTCGAAAACTCCTGAGGATGGCTAACAGAGACACCACTCTGGGCTCTGATGGGTAAACCCTGCCCTCCTCGAGGTCGAATCGCATCCCCAAATAAACGAAATGTTGAGTAGACGTCAACTCAGATTTCTCCTCGTTGACTATCCAGCCTAGATCTCAAAGTAACTTCAGAGTCAGAGCAGTATCCACGTTCAACCTGGCTGCCGAGTCTGCCTTGAGCAGCCAGTCGTCTATGTAGGTGTGTAGCGCCACGTTCTCTTTTCTGAGAAACGCTGTCACCGCAAGGACCACTCTTGTGAAAACCCTCGGAGCTGTCGACAGGCCAAACGGGAGAACTGTAAACTCCCATACTTGATTCTGAAACGCAAATCTCAGAAACCTGTGCCAACTCCGATTCATCGGAATGTGGAAATATGCAACTTTGAGATCGATCGATACACACTACATTCCTTTCCTCAATCCCGCCCTCGGCGTTTCCATCTGGAACCGAGGCGTATGGATAAACCAATTTAATGGCCTGAGATTGAGTATGGGTCTCCATCCCCCTGTGCTCTTGGGGACAAGGAACATGTTTGAATAGAAGCCTGGAGTGTTCCGGTTTGCTGGTTTTATTGCTCCCTTCAGAAACAAACCCGACACTTCCTTTTGAACGGCTTCTAACTTGTCTGGCTCCCTTGGTACGGGTGTCCAGACAGGTGCCAAAGACAGATTTTGTGGCGGAAAGTCCCACCACTCCGGCATGTAACCCTGGGATAACCATCCCAGGACCAGACTGTCTGACATCACACCTCGCCAGGCCTCGACGAAACGCATGAGCCTTCCACCCACCATAGACGCCTCGACGTCTAACGGGGTTGTCCGGCTCGCAGTCCGCCCCCCCCCCCCCCCCCTCTTTCTTAACGAGAGAGAGTGAGAACCATTTCGCTCTAGGCACGACGGGTATAACTGGCACCGCTGTTCCTGTCACACAGGTGCGGTCCAGGCGGATATGAAGGGAGCTTGCGTACCCTCAGGTACGCTTCAGCCCCTTCTGTCCGCCCTTTGAGGCCTTACCCTTACCCTTCCCCTTGCCCTTCCCACCTCTAGGGCGGTCAGGAGCAACATTGGGGAGGGTAGGCGCCTCTACAACCTTCCTGGGTTTCTTCGCCGGCGGCGGCTCCGAGAACCCAGCCGAAACAGAAGTCGCAACAGGCCTGGCTTTCGCCTTGCTCTTATGCTTCTTCTGTTTCTTTGAAGGCTGTCCCGTTAGCGGTTTACCCACAGCCCCTAGTGCGTGCGCTTGCTGCACTAGCTCTAGCTGTAGATTTACCGCTAACCGATTCTGCGCAATACTGGCGGTGTCCTCTAAGATGGCCCTCGCTTGGCCACCAAAGATGCTAGGCCCTGTCAGGGGCGTCCCAAGAAGACGTTCCCTGACTGCCGTAGCCGGACGCATATGGTCAATGACCATTTGCCTCCTGGACTTCGTCACTCGTGCTTGCACCCTTGCCAATGCGTCCATTGACAGCACCAAGCCGTCATTAACACACGATAGCGCCACAGGTGGCACAGGGTGGCCTGCCCCCGCTTCAGCCCACACCGACTGAAGTAGACGATAAGAGTGATTGACAGCGCTCATCGCTGCCCTCACACCCTCATCGCATAGGGCCAGGACTTCTTCCTGGTGTACCTGGGACTTATCCACTAGTGCCGGACCGGGACCACCCGACCCGGCACTCTGGACGCCCAGTACCCATCGGTCATCCTCCGTGACCGACGGGACTACACCATACCTGTCGTATTCACCCCGCGGAATACGACATCTTGCCCGCACCTCCCTGGAGGCCGCAGGGAGCTGACCCTTGGTCATTAGTTGTTTGCTATAAATAGCATCCAACAAATCAATGAACCGTGGATCCAGTCCCACTGACTCGATCCGGGCCGTGGGCAAAATCCCCGTCCTAATCGACGCAACCGACGGATGGGGCGCATCTTCATCGGCCGTGGCCGAAACCACAGACGGGTCCACTCTGGCTAGCCACGCCAGAGCATCAGACCAATCTACCTCCGAAGAAGATACCCCCGCAAACACGTCACCCGTTGACGTGCTCACGGGTCTGCCAGCCACGGCCTCCCGGCAAGGAGCCACGGCTGACACGCCAGGCACTCCGCTACCACACGGTTCCGCCGCCACCCCATGAAACACTCCGGTCCATGGGGTAGGTCCGCACGGAAAACCGTATGGACCCGTAACAGTCGCGGAACCATAGCCTGACACGGGCGCCAACGGCACCCCACGTCCGGCTGCCGGACCAGGCGAGATAGGTGAGTACCACGCCTGGCCCGGCACACCCGTTCCCCTGACGGCTGGTGACAAACCAAGCCGCGCGGAACCAGTGCAAGGTAACGGATTGGCCTCAGCCGCAGGTGGAGCCGCTGACCTGGCTTGCGCCAAACCAGACAAATGGAGGCCGGTTCCGTCCAGGACGGAATCAACCTCCATATTCTCCACCTGCGGCTTCACGGGCCGCAGCAACCTCTCCTCCTCGGCCTCCTCGTCTTCAGACTCCGAAGAGCCGTCACTAGACGAGTCAACCGTGGAGCCGTCCTGGCGGACGGCTCCCACACCTGACGGACCGGCCACCGCTACTGGACCACCCGGAGGTGGCTGCAGAGAGACAGAACCCGTCTGGCCGAAGCCAGACGGGACCGCCAGGGGGCCGTACGAGACGGCCCCCTCAGTAACCAGTCCAGAATCCTGTCCGAGGACAGGATCCGTACCAGGCATGGGGAGAAACTGCCCCCCAACCTTTGGTAGCAGGGACGACACCAGCGTGGGCAGAATGCTATGCAGAAAACCCTGCATAGCCGGACCAAACCACGCCGGCGGTGCCATCTCCGCCACCTCCAGCTGGGGACGTGGAGCACCCCCACCGGCCGAACCGGGCGCTCCACGATTTCCTCTCGGACCGCCTGAACCCGCGTCAGACCCAGCCAAGTCCTTCTGGGCAAGGAACTTAACCATCATTTCGACGGACCACACTGCACAAACATTACACCTATGATCTATATTACACAGGGCACACCTAAAACAGACATGGTCCTTGAACATTACACGGACAAACTTATGGCAGTCGTCACATGATGGCGGGGCTGGCTTGGCCTATAAAATAAGCACAAACCTACAATAAACAAGCGGAACGAGACCCGGATGGAAGGCAGACAATTAATCTTCAAATATTTTGACTCATAAATTAACCGTAACCTCCCCGCACCCCACCCCGCCACGTTACAACAACGATCGCATTGATTATGACGACAAGTACGCGGCGGGCACAACACACCCATAATAGATCCTCCAGGATGTGTAACGGCTCCAGGAATCATATCGCATAGCATTCAGGGTATATTTACTAATCAATATAAATTATACTCCTAACGAAAGCAGCACGATATGTGAAGAAAACAAGAAAATGTATAACAAACTGCTGTCTCACACGGTAAAACCGCAAACCACACATCTACTCAAGAATTTTGAAACCACCGATAATTGCAAACCGATCGTGATCGCACGTAAACTTGATCATTCTAAAGTTTCCGGTACCATTTTTAGTACGCAGCACCCAGAATACGATGCGCGAATTAATGAAAAAATTTTTCTTCACATAAACATCCGAGCGACCGGGTGTGACGTCACCCGCTCGGATTCTACGGAGAACGACGTCAGCCGATATTCGTGTTAGAAATACCGTAGCAAATACCTATTTTCATATCTGCCGATCGCCTGTTGGGGTTAAAGAAGGCGATCGTCTGGCATATATCGTTGTTAGCACACGTCCCAGATTCTATGGGGTCAGAAATTGGAACATGCGACACAACGAAATTTAGAGACCTAAGTCTTTTAACTATGGATAATAAAGAACAATACAACCTGGTTGTCTTGGGCGGTATTCTCCATAGTCCTTAGTTAATCCTTTCAGAACACACAAACTATCACTGATTAAAGACTTAGATTATTTTAAAACACTAAAATCCTTAATGCAAAAAGCATGTATTGCTCTGGTTGCTATGCAAACAAGAATGAGCTCTATGGTAAACGGGTACTCGGCAGTTGGGAGCCGAGTACCCGGTTCCCAGGAGTCGGTAAAGCTTTCTAAGTCTATAATCCTAGAGCCGCTGTCAAGGCCAGCTGTATATCAGAAGTAACAGAATGGTGAGTATTGATCGAAGGAGAATCACTCAACCTAATGTCACTCAAATACAGACGATTTATAAGGGATTTAATCGAAACTTACAAAATTTTACACATGAAATATAACTTAGATGCAGGTCAATTCTTTTAGGAAACATCCACTGCAACCATGACCACGCGTGGACATAATCTCAAAATTAAACAAATTTCTGCACAAAAAATCTAAGGAAAAACCTATTCCCAAAGAGTTACTCCTTACTGGAACGCTTTACCTGATCACATTGCACTTGCCATCAACTTAGACCAATTTAAATCAAAGCTAGACGTACATTATAGACATTTTTTTAACCATGACTAATATTATCAAACCTACGCCCGGGACACACAAGTGATATCTGACTTGTGTCCGTCACTAATGATGATGATGATGATGATCGTTGGTACAAATTTTATGACTTTATTGGACTGGCGCAACTATTTAATGGTGCAGGCCCCGGTAAAAGATGCAATAATGCTGTTGGATATCACTAACAATGGGCTGATGCATTGTTGTGAATATCGTGGACTGGATTCACCAGAATAGCTTCGAATGTACTATACATGAGCATACGTATTTAGAACATTTCGACCCTGTACAAATTCGTCCTATTTTTTAAAGCAATAAATGGTGTGTGTTCGCTTACAGGCAGCGCCTATTTTCATATTAGTGGGCAAAAATGGGTGCTTCCTAATCTCATTGCTTCATGACAACTTTAATCGTTTTAAAGTTGTGGAGGCCTCCTCTTAAATCACGGAAACATAGTACACAAGTTGAAGATTCAAGTCAGAAAATCATATAATTATGAATGGAAACTCATACTACGAATCAGGCCCGCCAAAGAATAGAAGGACATATGTGAGGTATAATAAAACAATCAACGCTAAATATTTCATTTAGAAAATAAACACTGATAATAAATGATCAGGTACCAGATTTCGTTTCTAGCAGTAAGCGTCCATTTTGTGCATGGCATCATGGGACAGGTGCCCGTAGTGCGTGACGGGATAGGTTCGGCTAGATGTCAAACGTTTAGATCAATTTTGTTTGTGTCTTTTGAAAACTAATTAACCAGAAGTAATTACGGTTAATTCCCGACCAGTTGGTTGACCTTATTTTCGGATTACTTTTATGTCAACAAGAATATCATGGTTTCTTGATAACAGACTGTGTAGTCGGTAGTGTGTCATAGGCTGAAAGCGGCCCATATTGAACTTTGGTCAATTTATGTTACGCTTAATTTAGCATGTAGTACAGTAGTATCTGGTAGTACTAGTATTAACCACTACCTATATAGTATTGCAATCATCCAGCTTCTTTTACCAAATATATCTAATGTAGTCCGCAGATCTTTTGTGCAAGTATTCAAGTGATTTTTACAAGTGAAAAATAAGTTTGCAAATCACAGGTAACCGTAATGCACACAAAACAGCCTACAGCGTAACGCGCGTTTGGGGTGGGGGTGTGTGGTGGGGTGACGGTGGTGGGCGATGTTGGGTGGGGGGGGGGGGGGTGGGGTGGGGGGGGGGGAGGTGTGTGTGTGTGTGTGGAGTGTGGTAGAGTAATTTTAGTTCTTACATTTTAACCAGTTGCGGAGTGAACCCTTTCACCAAGAAATCCCTGAAAAGGTACATTCTTTACTATATAAAACTTATTCTGTTGAATATTTTGAAATTAATTTAACTGGAAAACATTGCTGCCAATGACTTCCAGTTAAATTAATTTCAAAATATTCAACATTTTTTGTGTACGGTTGGCTTGAAAATTATATACCGCTATGGAGAATTCATAGGTAGAAGGGTTAATCTTATTTAGTGGTACCTTTATACTATACATATAAGATTTACAATCATGAAAAACCCACTAATTGTCTTAAAATCAATTTGTCTGAAACATGTTATTATCAGCAAGATAAAAAACAACATTCAGTCAAAAAGTTTTCAATTTGCCCAAACAAACAAAATAACACCAACATTTGACTGACTCAATTTAGCTCCATTGCAGTTTATGTTATGTAAAATTCACAATGAAAAATGTTACATGTATGTACAGTGAAACCTGTCTATGTAGCAAACCCTTGGCTTTGACGTTTAAAAGATTGTCCCTGATAGCAAGCAAGCATTGGCCCAAAACATTGGGCCAATATAGTTTTGCTCATCAGCCCAACTTTGGCAATATGTTATTGGGCCAACATTGAGCCAGCGGGCAGAAATCTATGAAATTTTTTCAAATAGCACACCAGGGAGCATAATTTAACAATTTAAAGATTAAAATTTGAACATTATGTTGATTTTGTTTGATTTGATGTGAAATTTCCAATGTTGGCCCAATGTTGGCAAGCAAGTGATACAGCCAACGTTGTAATGCCAACTGTGATCTGGCAATGTTGACCCAATGCCTACATGTTATCAGGGGTGGTTGTTTAAGACAGTTGACCGTGTGATCACCCGTATTAACCCTTTCACCGACAAAACAGTATATTATTTATGATGTATGACTTATTCTGTTGAATATTTTTTAATTGGAAGCCGTTGCAAGGCACCAATGGCTTCCAGGCAAATTAATTTCAAAATAGTCAACAATTTTCTATTTTCTTGTATAGTAGCATTGAAAATGAGATACAATGTATGGCGGAATTCATTGGTGAAAGGGTTAATAATCACCATCTTGTGGTTCAGAAATCCATACAAGTATAGGGCAGTGGAGGTGACATGACCAGTACTATACAGCAAAGACAGCCAATTGACATTGCATTCCTTGATAGCAAGAAAGCAGTTGATGTTGTGGATCATAATTCTCTAAAATGACAGATCTGTTTTACCAGAACATTGACCCACATATATGACAAATTGTTGATCATATATATGAGGATCTATCAGCCAAGGTGAAATGGAAGAATGTCGCTAGTGATTAGATCGAAATCGGACAAGGAGCTTGACAGGGAGGAATTCCATCAACAGGACTGTATAAGACCTACAACAATAACCTCTTGGTCAATTTGCTAACTCAGCAACTCTGGACTTATATAGGGCCAATCTATACTGGATCTATACTGGATTCTCCACTGTTGCAGATGACCCTACCCTTAGCCACCAGCAACTTTCAGTCAAATTGTTTTCAAAATATTCAGCGGTTCCAGAGTTTAAACCCCATGGAAGATGTAGACTACAGAAATTCAACAGGCAGACAGTTGAAAACGAGGCTTTGATTGATGCTCAGTTCTTCTGACATCTACTTACAATGTAGCTTGACTTATCTTAGCTTAATCCTTGAATTTGTTCAAGAAAATTTCAATTTTCTCATAGAAAATGTCCATTTGCAGACTAAGAGAAGAGTGTTTTTGAAAATTTACCCCTGGAATGACTGGCTCGGTTATCGAGCCAGTCATGTCAGTGGTACATTTTCTAAAATAGTCTTATGTTGGTCTACAAATGGACATTTTTCAAGACCAGTTCTGAGGGCGTTTTTGGCCGATATGAGTATTAGTGACACTCCCTCTAGCCAAAACAGGCTTCTGCAATGCCCTGACAAATGTACATATGTCCAGAGACCAAGAGAAGTCTGTCTTTGAAGATTTATAACTGGAATGATTGGTTCGATAACTGAGCCAGTCATTTCAGTGGTAAATTTTCAAAAATAGCCTTCTGTTAGCTTATAAATGGACATTCTTCAAGACCACTACAGGGGTTGAGTTTGACCAGCTTGACCATCAAAGAATTAAAACATTATATGGACAATCAAATAGTTTTGACAACTACTGGTTTGAAAAAGTATGGATTGTTTAAATATATTCAGTTGCATTGTACAGTGTCTCCCCCCCCCCCCCCCCCTAAATATGATGCATAAAATATAGATAATCATTGTCGTCTCGACTAATATATACAAATTATATATTTTGAGCATCGCCATTTACCTACACATGTAATCATTTAATGGTCAAGATTGGTCAAGAAAATTTAGATTTTTGCTTAGTGAATGTCCATTTACACACCAAGAGAGGACGATTTTTGAAAATTTACCACTGTAATGACTGGCTGGTTATCGACTAAGAGACAGTAAGTCCAAATTTAAATTTTCAAAAATTGTCTTCTCAGCCAATTTCAGCCTGTAACTGGACATTAGCTCAAGGTCAGTGCAGCTCTAGGCTGCTTTTGTCCGACTTGACCATTAACTTTTGGGTTAAACATGTAGAAGTAATCATGAAGGAAATCTGTGAAAACCAGGTTGCTTTTAAGGTCAAGAAAATCTAAATATCTGACTATTGAATGTCCATTTACAGAAGAAAATATAATTTTTTTAAATTTATGACGGAATGACTGGCTCGGTTATGGAGCCAGTCATTCCAGTGATAAATTTTCAAAAGTTATATTTTCTTCTGTAAATGGACATTCCACAAGACCATAACAGAGGCCCTTTTCAGCCAGTATGACCATTAAAGGGTTAAATGTAGACTTGAGTTTGTAATTGAATTACCTTTATCATGTTAGGCAGTTCTAAAGGTACTTACTTAATTCTGCATTGCCCGTGTGGCAGATGTCAGATGGTAACCTGTTATAATGGCTACCTTACACATCTTGCACTGAAGAAATGTATCATTGACAGACATGTCAGATAAGGCATATGATAAATTATATAGACACCTGGCTGACTACATGTAGTTAGTAGACTAAATGTACATGCCAGTCAGGACTTGAAGATGTCAGTAAAAAAGCAAGGCAATGTTGCCTTAACTGCTTTCATAATTTTAGCAGCATTAGGGCGATGTCTTAGGACATCAAGGCAGATTATGCCTCATGAGGAAGGGCATGACAAGCATGAAGGCGACATTTGGACTTTCTCAAGCAATCAGGATCAAGAACCCCTTTTTCCCCTTGTTCATTACAGTCAGAGTATGTTCAGCGTTGCTGTCTACAGAGAGATGTCTCTGTACATTTAATTTGAATACTTTGTTTAGCAGTGGATTATGACTCGCACCAAGTCAATAGAGGAGGCAACCTAAGGCAGTTGTTTCCTTGAATAGATGGCAAAATGGAGGGGCAACAGGCATGGGCAACTGGCTTTGGTCATGTTGGCCTATTTCAAGCCCTAGAAGAAAGCAACAAAATCTGTTGTCAATTTACATATTCAGGTGAAGTGGTCTTGAGGATATGTCCATTTGTAGACCAAGAGAATACAATTTTTGAAAACTTACCACTAAAATGACTGCTTTAATAACCGAGCGGCTCAATAACCGAGCCAGTCATTTTAGTGATAAATTTTTTTAAATTTTCAGAAATAATCTTCGCTTGGTGCGTGTCACAGTGAACAGTGACACGCCATGAGAAAACCAAAATTTTCATGAACAGATTTGTGGTTATGTACAGGATTAAAATTTGAACCTGTTCTTCTTTGTAGATCCATGTTATGACACAGACATTTAGCGGTACTAATATCTGAACAACATTCCGTGAATATGGAGGACATATTTAGTCAAGTACGCGAGGGCAATGCTTTTCATGTCCGAGTGTGGCTCGATAATACAGAGAATGATTTAAACCAAGGGTGAGTAACTCTTTCTTGCTGTTACAATCATTAGACCTATCCTACAGTACGACTCAGAAATAACTTAAATAATTTTCCAAAACTAAAGAAAATGTATTGTTGAATATTTTGGACGTAATCTGATAGGAAGCCATTGCTGCCTTGCAAAGCAATCAATGGCTTCCAATCAAATTAAATCCAACATATTCAACAGCTACAGAGGCAACAATGGCTTCCAATTAAATTAAAGCCAACATTATTAAACTGTATGTTTTATTATCCCCACATTTAAAAAAAAAATGTCGGGATATTGAACTCGCCTCCGTCAGTCTGTCCATCCGTCACGCTATCTCCTCCCAAACCATTGGGTGGAATTAAATCAAATTGGGTATGTGGGTTGCTCATATGATTCCGCTTTGCAAGATGATCTATTAGATTTGGCTCCGCCCCAGGGGGATGTGACAAGGGTCAAAAGGCCAAATCAGTTGCAACGCAACTCCTCTGAAATCGTTAGATGGAACTAAACCAAATTTAATATCTGAGTTACCCATATGATTGCGAAGTGCAAGAGGTCATTTAGATTTGGCTCAGCCCCCATGGGTGGAAGAGGGCCAAAAGGTCAAATTTTAACCTGCAAAAATTGATTGTAATGCATTTCCCCCGAAACCGTTGAACAGAATTCAACCAGATTTGGTTTGTGGGTTACCCAAATCAATGTGGAGTACATGAGCACATTTACATTTGGCCCCACCCTCAGGGGTGGGTGAGGGTGGGGGTCAAAGGTAAAAAACTTCATTGCAATACAACTCCTCTGACACTGTTGGATGGAATTCAACCAAATTTAATATGTCAGTTACCCATATCAATGTGGAGTGGATGAGCCCATTTACATTTGGCCCCACCCCTGGGGATGGGGTGAAAAGGTCATGAAATTGATTGTAATGCAACTCCTCTGACACTATTGCACGAAATTCAAACAAATTTCGTATGTGAGTTACCCATATGATTGCCGAGTGCAAAAGGACGTTTACATTTGGCTCCGCCCCTGGGGTGTGTTGTGGGGTGTGTCAAAAGTTCAAAGCGGTGAACGTAGGGGATTTGGGATGACACGTCATTGACTGATCAATCTACATGTAGTCTTGTTTTGGAAACATTTTTAGTTATTTCTGAGCTTTACTGTACCATAGTAACCAATTGCTGTAGGGAACTTACCATTTTTTATTAATTCTAAATGGTTAACATATCTGTTTGTGTTGCTTGCTTAGTCTACTTGCCATGATGGCAGAGTGTAGTACTACTTGATGTAAACTAATTACCATGATAGACCCTGAGGGTTCTTGTGCACTCTGCACACATTTCTGATGCTCTGCTCTACAGGTACATTGGCCCTCAAAGTTGTTCAAGAAAATCTAAATTTTATCAGTAGAAAAAGTCAATTTTCAGAACAGAAGAAAATTTAACATTGGAACAACTGGCTCAGTTATTGAACCAGTCATTCTAGGGGTATATTTTCAAAAGTGGTCATCTCTTGGTCTGCAAATAGATATATCTCCAGACCAAGAGGTTAATTTTTCTTAATTTATCACTGGAATAGCTTGCACTGTTATAAATCAAGCCAGTCATTCTAGTGATAAATTTTCAAAAATAGTCTTCTCTTGGGCTGCAGATATGGATATTTTCCCGTACAAGCATGACAAGTACAGAAGCCGTTTTTTTGCTCGCTTGGTTGTTAAGGGGTTAATGTACTACGCTAGGATTAATCACTGCTTGCATAAATATGTCAGTGCTGAGAAAAACAATTGATGTCATTGTCGTAATTGTTGGGACATACATGTATCAATATGACATGATATGTATGTATTATATATGTACATGATAAATGTGCATGTGGCAGGATGTTTGTTCCTCTTTACATTCCAACCCACCGGTTTTCTGTTGACCCTTTAGTAGTCAAGATTTGTTTAACAAAATTGAGATCTTTTTTAGAGAATATCGATTTGCAGTTCGAAAGAATATTTTTGAAAATTGAAAATTTACCACTGGAATGACTGGCTCGGTTGCCTTCGAGGAATTATATCGCTGAACCTACTAAATATTTTGAAAACAGTTTGACTGAAACTTGTTGGCGGCTAAGCCTCCAACAACTTTCAGTCAAATTGTTTTCAAAATATTCTGTTTATATCCAGTACTGAAACCCATGGAAAATGTGGTCGAGAAAATTCAGTGGGCAAGCAATTAATTGGTTGCCCATGACCCCAGAATGGGTAATTATAGACCATTTACAATTGTAAATACAGTGTACTTTAAATTTAACCTACATGTGTACATAAAACACCACGTGTCATGC